>CAXAMN010004247.1:296159-314435 GCA_963970005.1 Durusdinium trenchii
CTATCACTATCACTATCACTATCACTATCACTATCACTATCACTATCTATCTATCGATCTATCTATTCTGTATCCATCTAGCTGCGCGGCCAAGCCGGAACAACGTTCGGTGCACGTGGACGCTGTGAGAAGCATCTGCTCGACCGAGGAAACGGTACAAGTAAAGTAGAGACCAGGATGGTTGCTCTGTACATGGGTGCCTGTCACTCCAGTGCTCAATGCCCATTGTCCAAATAGCCTCCACAGCCCTTCGTGATGCTGATGATGCACTACTCGGCGTCCATTGCATCAACTCGCATCACCAGACCCCATTTTCACTGCTTTTGTGACCCTCGCTTTGGAGCGCTCTCCCCCAGCAAGCTCCGGGTTCACCCTCTCAAATGGTGCTTTTTCGCGGCCTACTCCCCCCCCACACCCCCTCAACTCACTTCGATCGGTCTAAGAGCTCAAGCCTAGCCTATCGGCTGGCTTTCGTATTTTCCTTTGTGGTAAGCTCAAAACAAAAAGAGCTTTTGCCCGTCTCAATGCCAGTTTTCACTTGCAGGTACATGTCGTACATTGCGGTAGTTTGTGTTTTCGCTTGCGGCCATTTTGGTCCCTTGAGTCACGTTGGTCACGACCCGATCGATCGACTTGGAGGAAAATATGCAGGACCGACTTCGTTTGCGGGAGCCTGTACAACCAGACCTATATATATATATATTAGTTTTGCTGGTTTTGGGAAGCAGCATCCTGGAAGCACGTTCCCAGGCCAAAATGGCACGAATGCAGCATGCATGGTTTGGGGAAAAAAAGCTGGATGCAGTCTGAAAGCACAATATTGTGCCTATGATATACACATATGAGCGTGTATGTGTTCCAAGTGTTGGGGATGAGTTCTAAGTGCAGGGATTTCGATTGTTCTACGAGCATGGCTCAGAATGCTGATTGTTTGTTCTATGCGCTGCGTCCTCTGCATGTTCTATGTGACTCTTCTTTTTGGTGAAAAAAATAGGTTCTAGGTGGTTGAGATGTAGTGTACAAACACGTTTGCGTGCGTGTGTTTGGGTGGTGCAAAGAAGAATCTGCTTGTACGTGTGATGTTCGCTCACTTTTGAAGACAGTCTATATTCTATATCAAGTTATGTTACTCAGACAGTTCCTGAGCTGATGTCGTGGAAGCACAGTGATTGTACAGTATCTTTACATATTTTTATATACTTAGTTTCAATGGACAACCACGCTGTTACAAGACAAGAGAAGGGGATGACGAATGCGACAGACCGAGCTTCCTGAGGCTTTCCAGAGATCAGAGTTATGTCAATTCCGCTTCGTTATCAAGACCGTGCTAGTGTACCAGTGTACCTATCAGAGTTTCAAAACCAATCCCTCTGAATCGCTGAATCTGTACAATCGGGGTCGCCCTACCGACCAAATCCCCATTTTGCAGTTTGTGGGTGGCACACGATCGCTTATGTGGCATCAATGCAAATGCAACAATGCCGAAGTCATTGAAAAATCTACATTTACTTTCAATGCTCAAAAAATAAGCAGGATTGCATCCTTTGACAACTTGGGCAATATCCGCGTCACCTGGTCATTCGGTCGTAAGACTTTATGCAGTACGGAACGCAACAACTAAGCCCTATATGGTTCCCACCACAAGCCAGGAGCCCCTAGTAGCTTCTTGTTACTAGTAGCAAGAGTGCTCCTAGTAGTACGGCCAGGAGCCCTAGTTCCTTGCTCCTAGTAGCGATGCCAGGAGCCCCTAGTAGCACCCTTCCTATAGGCCAAAAAGCTGCCTGCGAAGAAGCTGTGCCTGTTAAGGAGCTGCAGCTGCAGTCTGTCCACGACCCGCTGGCTTCTGACTCGGGTTGTGGGGGCAACCAGCGTCGTTCGTCGCCAAGAAACACGTTTGGCCAGTACCCTTTGTAGGATGATGGGATGAAGCCGCAGTCCACAATGTTCATGTAGTCCGAAACCTGATCAGAATGTTCTTAGGGCAAAAGACCCCATCGAACTGCTGCCACTGTCTAAGTTGTCCAAAGTCAGTGCCTGTGAACATGAGAGAGGGAATACGCAGAAATGGTCGAAAAGGTGGAAACAGTTATTAAAAACTGTTTTGCAATGACAAACTTGAGCCCAGGGAGCGATGAGGTGCCCCTGCTCAAAATGAGTCGCTTTTTGTCAGTACTCAGTACACCTATTCTTTCGTGAAGCACAGCGCAAAAACACAAGCGCTGTTGCCGCTTGTGCCTTCTAGAGCAGCAATCCGAAGCGCATCACAACTGATTCAAGCAGTCTCGCAGCCACCCCCACGGGCTCCCTTCCCTGCAGGGCCTCCAATGACGACAAGTCCTTTACCTGCAAATAGTTCACAGTACATGTTGCTCAATGAAACAAGATGCAGGCGGCTTCACGTGTGTACAAATATATCACAGTTCCTCCAAAGGACAACTGAGACTTATCTGAATCTGGAAAAATGTAAGCCGAGGAGGCTGCACGGCAGGACAAGGTTGAATGAAGGGTGGACATGTGCACACATATAGAAAACAATGTTGCTGTGATACTTCTTACTCAGCAATTACCTCAAACAGCGTACATATGCATAAATAGCATAGTCTAGCCCCTAGAACTTTGAAAGAAAATTTCAATCAATAGCAGTTAGCCTGTCCATGAGTATAGGCAGAACACTGAGACGTGCCCCGTACTTCATGCCCGTACTAGACAATGAGTTGAAAACTACGCCTTCCAGTGCAAAAATTACCAGAGGCTTTTTGCAAGAGGGCTATCTTCGTGTCGCACCCGTCCTAACTTGTTGGGTGTTTAAGCTCTTGGGCTTTGGCGTTGGCCATGTTGGATTGGTAGTATCCTAGCAGGTGCGGAAGGGGCCCGGAAGGGGGCAGACTGCGGCGGTCTGTAGGCACGTGGGCAAGTGCATTGCTTGTTGCTGCACCGTTCTGTTATATAACATTATGCAATTAATTTCCTAATTTCCTCATGTTCCATGCCTTCGTCAGCGTTGGCTCAGTGCCATCTTCCTCTTTCAGCAAATACAAACCATGTGCTGCAGGATCACAGCGATGGTCTCCTGACAGACATGACGGCAACCAGAACTCAAGCATTCACAACCCAAGAAGGCGTATGTCGACTATTTACAGGACCTATATAGGGAAAGTTCTTCCGCTCCAAAGCTTTTGACGTGGTGATCCTGCAGCTTTAGTCCCAGTTCGTATTTGTCCGAGAAAGCGGCCCGGGTCAGGAAAGGGACGTGATTTTCAAAGACGCAGGCATAGCGATGGTCCGCAATTGTAAAGGCGTAGCACATGGCACATATCTGTTCTTCAACGCACAGAAGCCCATGGTACTTGGCAAAGCCAAGCGTCCGAAGACAATGGTTCGCAGGTGCGAGGAGAATAGAGGCAAACCAAACATCACCACAAGAGTGGCTGTGCTGAGTGCCAAAGAGAGGTGCCCCATGAAGATCTTGTTTTGGTCCATATACTTGATGGTTCCCTTCGCTTGGCCTCAGATGGAATCACGTGCTACAAAAAGAAGCTTCATGCAAGAACTTGCTGGATCCGAAAAAGGACTCAGCAGCCCTGCGTGAACCTGGGTGTTGAGCTTTTGAGTCAAGCAATGTGTTGGGGTGAATGTGACATTGGCAGGTTGTTGCAGAAACCGAAACAAACCCCAACAGTTCCCAACAGAGAACCTTGAACTTGTCGCAAGCAATCAACCGGTAGAATAGACAAAAAAGGGGTGTGATTGTCCACTGTCTTTCTTCAAATAGTAATCAGTAGAGCCACCCGACTTGAAACGGCTGTTCACGATGCAACCTCACCACAAAAACCTTGAGACAAGCAACGTCCCACTGTGCTCTTCAGCCTTGAAACTGCAGCAGCAAGTGCCATCTTCAAGACAGCATGCACGCTGGGCTGCCACTCTACTGTGTACTGTGGACTAGACAAGTACCGCTGCCAAACTGCTGTGAAATGCCAGGAAAATGAAAACAAGGTGGCAATGTTCCACAAGTTTGGAGCCGTGTAGCAGTTTTAGCTTCTCATCAACTTCGCCAGTATCACAACAGGCCAGCAAAAGAGTTCGGCCTCAGCCGGTAAAAAAAAACTGGTGTAATATCTAGGACGACGTTTGGGCGAGGAAATTCTGCCTGAACTTGAAAATATTGGTGTTCAAGGTTGGATTTGTAAAAACAGCCTGCGGTCGAAAACACGATTTGTGCCTTTAAATCATCGACTATTTTGCAAAACCAACTTGGGGCAACAAAAGCACATACAACTCTGGCCGAAAAAAAAAAATAAAAAGAACATAAAAAAGAAACACGGGTTTGCTAAATTCAGCCTTAAGCAAAAATATGGCAACCAGCGAGAAAAAACAAGGAATCCGGCAGATTTTCTGCCTGAATGGCTTCGAGCGGAATTCCTGCCTCCTGTGGCCCTAGGTCCTCCTGGGTCCTTAGGTATAAATAAATGACTATATTATGATTACATATAAATGCTTTCTCCGTGAACCTTACACCGGAATGTCCTAAGAACGTGGGAGCGAGTAGCAGTTAGGTTCAAGACCGAAGGTGGGCTAAAGAATGGGATGTCACAGGTTGCGCCTATGCATCTGCATGTTCACAGGTTGCATTTCTCTGTTCGCAAACTTGTGTTTGCGTGGAAAATATGTTGGGCGGCAGTTGCTGGCTGATCCCAGTTCCAAATCAGGTGCCTGTTCCAATTCCAGTGCGATAATGTCTATTCTGTCTACTATGTTCGGCCCGGGGGGAGTTCCAGTTCATCACAGCGGCGGTTCAGCACAGATAGCACGACTAATCCCTTCACTCGCAACCGCTGGCACAGCTTTGCACCAGATATTGTTCTTGACGCTTTCTAGGGAGACGAGGGCACAAACAGGTCTGGCGAACTGGCAAGATGAAACTTTACTGTAAAGTAGTGGAACAGTAACAATAGCTAATTACCGTAACCTTGACCTGCCATAGCCCAATCTCTTCTTTGCAGCAAGCTTATATAATATGTGATGAATGCGCGGCTAGCCTTATTTAAGGGCCCACTCAATGTCCTACTGGACTGCCAGATTAAGCCACTGACCGTCAAGCACGTTTTCCGTTTCACTGGAATTGGTTTCACTGAAAGTCCCACGCACAAAGTGAAGGTCAACGCGCTATAGAGTGAAAATGCTCACCAGGTAATGGCTGGTGAACGAACCAGACACTCTCCTTTTGTTGTGGAGAACTGTGCTCAGGAATATGACCCCCAAGTTTCCCCTAAGACTCTAAGATATTAGCCGGACAGCACGACTTCTTCAATGCTACGTGCCGAATACACACCACATGGAAAGTGTTGTTTCTTGAGCAAAAGCAAGTAGGACTGGAAACCTTTGATGGTAAACGGCATGTTGACTTGGTCAGATTTTGAGCTCCACCTCCTTTCAATAACTGAAAGTAGAGAAATCTGGTGACCAGTGTAAATGTGCCTGAGGGCAACCAAATGCATAGATGTTCTTCCTCACAAAGAAAGAAACATAAATCTGCGGCAGAGCGACCGCTGTTAGCCGACTCCTCCTCCACTGCAGGCATGATGATGCTTCCCTCAGGCTTCCGCGACAAAGAGATCCCCCCATGGGCCCCAAACAAGGGTGTCCCAGCTTCTGCGGCTCCCAGCACAAAAAAACACACGGACCACTTGTGTATGTTCCACGATGGCTTCAAACGAAATCAAGAATCACCCTGTCAATATGTGTGCATGGCCTGTGCAGTGTAGGCTTAGTAAGTTGCTGCAGGGTCTTCAAACTTCTTCGCATGAAACTCCTACATCTACATAAAGCAAAAACTGTTGACAGCAGGAAGACAAATGCTGAAAATCTGTTCAAGAACTCAGGCAAGGGGCTAGAGCAGTCGGGCCAAAAAGGGTTCGTGGCAGTTTGCTCTTGAGAAAAGAATGAGACGGTCAACACGTCGGAGTTGCACATGTTCGGATCCCATCTACGGGACTTGCAGAATATCCAGCCTATGGTCAATGACTTGGCTTCTTGGTTGGCAGATCTTTTCTTTTAAATGGCATTGGATGAAACCAAGGAATTTCCACCTTTCGGTTGAAGCTTCGTTTCATCTTAGAATTCCCGTCACACAGAACTCTAGAGCACTTAGAAGTGAACAATGATAGCAAGGGCTTCTGACCAGCCGTTTGTATGCTTGGTACAAAAAGGTGGATGACAAAATAATGCCAAGCAGGTGTTGTTCATCAAATGGAGAAGAAAGGCCCAACAAGCTACAGAGCCCAGAGCACATCAATGCTGCATGCTGGCGTCTTGAAATCTCAAGACTTGGGCAGTGAGTCACAGCAGAAAAGGGCATGGCATGGTGATTCTTCTCGGGCAAGTGGATGTTCGTCCAGAATCCAGGCCGCTGCCTTTTGACAGATTCAACGGCAGCACCATGTTTCTTACTTGTGCTGCATTTTTCTGGTCTGGATGCACTTCGGCCAAAGCAATAAATGCTTTGCATAAACTAGTTCACTAGTTGGCATCTCAAACACCTGCTAGTGTCATGGTAAAGGAAGTTGCGAGATCATCCAAACCAGCATAGGATGCCTTGCAACTTGTTTCTTTGGCTTGTCCTCACTGCGAGTGCGAGCCCACTCGGTAGGTGCCTGCAGGACTGGAGAATGTTGAGATAGTGACTAATAGTGTGGGTGAATGGCATAGAAGCAGCGTGACCCTCACTTCAAGTTCTTGCACATCGACTAAGAAGCTTTGGCAATGTCTCATCGTACAAATCAGCTTGTCGCCAATTTACTAAGCACCAAATTTGCTTCTCCGCCAAAGAACAAGGCAAGGACTGAACTGCATAGGCTAGGGGGTTGAAGCATTGGCAAAACTCTTTGGACTGGGAAGCATCTCAGAATATAGCAGCTAAAGCAAAGATCATGTCTCATGCAAAACCTGAAGCTTCAGCAAGCCCAAAAGTATCTGAGTCCGTTGATTTCTCTGCAGGTCTCAAATTCCCACCGGCCCTCCTTTTTGTAAATGCTGAGCTTGTTTTTTGGGCAATGATTGGACACTTCAGTGTTCTAGAGAAGCCTGCGTTCTTTCAACAAGACCTCCTTCCTCCTTCTGTGCATGGCCTGCACACGACACAGAGCCCTTTGGCTCATATGGAGGAAGCAAGAAAATGCACGTTGCAGGTGTATGACGGCTGAGGTTTGCCCAGTACATTGTCTTGGATGAAACTCGCTGTCCTTGTGCTCATGGTGCGATTTATCCAGAATTCTTGACATTGCATGCAAGAGGCTGTGCGTACACGCAGCTTCCCAAGAGCATTCTAGGTGGCCAATATGCTGCTGTTGGTGAAACCGCTCTGCAGCAACGTGTGGCTCCACGTGAAAATGCTGCAATCTCAAAGGTCTCTAAAAGGTCAGAAGCCTTTCTCTGGGACAAAAAACGGGATCAACACATACACACAAGTTCTTAATGCAAAGCTTGGAAATAAAGCAGAAAGCCATGGGGGTGTCTCCCTCGTAAGAGCTTCCACCTTATGGAACCTCATCCCAATGCGGTCCTCCATTTGCAAGACACAAGCATCTTTCAACTCGAAAACTGTAGGAACTAGACAGTGACAGTGTTCCGGATGCAATTCAAGGGATCCTCTCAGTATCAGTTTTGCGCCACCAATGGCTGATAGTAGCGTCCTTGCTCCTAGTAGCGATGCCAGGAGCCCCTAGTAGCTTCTTGCTCCTAGTAGTAAGGCCAGGAGCCCCTAGTAGCGTCCTTGCTCCTATGTGTCTACAGTTCGTAGAAAATCCTTGTCGCCCCCTCTAATTGCTGTGCAACATGCTTTGTCATGTCTATCAGGTGGGTTCCGCATCTGGGGAGTGCTGGAGCGTCGATGAAGCCGTCAGCAGAATTGCCTGTTCAAGATTGCTGTTGCAACATGTTGCAACTCACTAATCCGATCAGGCAAAACGACTTTGGACTACTGGCAATCGCTGCATCGACCCTCGAAATGCAGGTACTCTCCACTTGGTGGGAGTCTGCTCTGGTGCTTTTGAGGATGCTCCTGGCGAAGAGAACGAGACGGATCTCCTGTTCTGCCCTCTCAAAATATGAAGTCCCTACTTAGGGTCAAAAAGTTTGCCCCCGAGTTAATCCTCACGAAAATCAATGCAAACTTTAAGGGCAAAAACACATACCATCGCTTTACGAAGCTGCAATCTGGGTAGCCCTCTTGTGGAGTTCTACGGCCGGAGCGTCCCGCGGATGTGCCTATCTCCTCGGCCCTCGAGAGGCCCTCTCGGCCCTCATTCTGACTTTTGAGGGTCCTGAGCTTGGTCCGCTTTGGCTTTGCCGACCTAAAATGTGCATAGTTTGTTTGTTAGCGGGAGATGTAGGTCGCATTGAGGGAAGTAAGTAGCAGGTACAACGGTAGAAGTAGCAAGAGTTTGCTACTAGTAGCAGGGACGCAAAAGAGCTCAGGTTTCCTTGAAGAACACCTCCAACATTGATTAATTTGTCGGCCAAATTTGAAAGCAGCGCTCCTTGGATGGTATTTCATCCTCCGCCTTTATCGGCACTGGCACCACGCCAAACCTGAGACTATTCAACTAAACTAACTTCTGGGAAAGTGCCCATTGTCCACAAAGTATTCCATTACCAGCTAGATGCAATACATGCCTGCCATCGTCCTCATCACCCCAAGATCCTCACGCCCAAAGCCGCATGTTGACGCTGTGCTGAAGGTCCGGCCTTGCTCCCAACTGCTTGGATTCTCATTCTAAACAATTAGCAAGTTCACAAAGTGTATAATTATTAACTATTAAAATAAACATCCTGAGGTTGGAATGTGATTCCAATTTCCAACATCCTTTTCAAAATGTGTATATATATATGTGTGTGTGTACAGTACCGCCTCTTGCTCCAGCGCACTGAAACCTGCAAAACATATGTTGAAGTTGAAGCCTCAAAAGATATGTTGCGCTTCGAGCGCGCGAAGTGCAGGCGAGAGTGCGATTTGTCCCGGTCCGCCGCAACCCTCTGCGGAGATCGTGCGTGTTGAGGACGCGAAATGCAGGCGAGACTGCGATTTGTCCCGGTCCGGCGCAACCCTCTGCGGGGATCGTGCGTGTCGAGGACGCGAAATGCAGGCGAGACTGCGATTTGGTTTTGTCCGGCGCAACCCTCTGCGGAGATCGTGCGTGTCGAGGACGCGAAATGCAAGCGAGACTGCGTTTTGGTTTTGTCCGGCGCAACCCTCTGCGGAGATCGCGCGTGTCGAGTGCGCGAAATGCAGGCGAGAGTGCGGTTTCGTTTTGTCCGGCAACCCTCTGCGGAGATCGCGCGTGTCGAGGACGCGAAACGCAGGCGAGAGCGCGATTTGGTTTTAATCGCGGGCAACCCTCTGCGGAGATCGCGCGTGCCGGAGACGCGAAATGCAGGCGACAGTCTGAGTGCGACGCGGTTTTGTCGCGGGCAACCCCCTGCAGAGATCGTGCGTGTCGGACGCGCGAAACGCAGGCGAGAGTGCGATTTGGCTTTGTCCGGCGCAACCCTCTGCGGAGATCGTGCGTGTCGAGGGCGTGAAATGCAGGCGAGAGTGCGATTTGGTTTTATCGCGGGCAATCCTCTGCGGAGATCGTGCGTGTCGAGGGCGCGAAATGCAGGCGAGAGTGCGATTTGGTATTATCGCGGGCAACCCTCTGCGGAGATCGTGCGTGAAGGTTGCTGCGACCGGGCTGCGCGAGGTTCACAGCACAAAATTCGGTAAAGACGTTGGCCTGCAAGAACCGAATCTTTGTGCATTGGAATGCGGTGGAACCCATTCACCAAATCCAGGGTCATTGCCCTTTCTTCGTCACATTCATATCGCCCATGCATCTCCACATCTATATCACACCTGCGCATCCACACGGTCACTCCTTCGCATCCACCCGCTCTTTCTTTCTTTCTACATATCTTTTCTCTCACCTCTGTACATGTACATCTTCGCACGCTCACATCTGCAGATCTACCTCTCCACCTCCACACATCTGCACATCTATATCGCACCTGCACATCCACACTGTCACTCCTTCACATCCGCCCGCTGGACAATCACATGTCTTGCTCTCGGACGAACTGAAGAGTTTGAGCCTGGAGCTGCGTCGAGCGATGACGTCACCGTTGCGGTTGGAGCCTTATTTGGAGTCAGTGCTGCAAGGCAAGACATGTCCATGGAGAATATTGAATATCTGTTTTTCACGACATTGAACAGTGATTGCGGAAACAATGCCTTAAGGTGTCCGTGGAGGATGGATGGAGGATGAGCTCCGTGGTTGGAGTGTCTGGACCTTGGATGTTTGCATGGAGCTAGTGAAGGCATTGCAAGTTTGAATCGGTACAGGTTGCGCGCAGAACATGCTTGCGGCACAAGCTTTTGGTTCGAGTCACATACCCGGGACGCGCGTACCTCTAGGAGCGCGGTGACTGTTCTATTATTTGAAGGGACTGTCCGCGATAATGGACCAGTTACCGCGCGCGTCACAGGGTCTGCGATCGGAAGAGTTCCGCAACAATGCCGTGAACCAGGGAGCGGAATGGCTTCGTGGACGTTTACAAGAGTTGGGAGCGGTAGAGCTGCGCAGTGTAGCCGTTGCCGGAGGCCTCAGAGCGAGGATAGGCGACAGATGGCTGCCGGTTGCGCAACTGCGCTCTGCATTGATGGAAGCCTTGGCGCCAACAGAGCAGGCCCAGGCGTAGCGTTTTGGGTATAGATATAGGTATGCGCTTCCAAGGTGGCATGGTATATGTTCTGCTTGTTCACAGCGGCGTAATGTTGGAAGTTGCTGTTCTTGCTCGCGGGGCCTCGTTTCTCTTTTGTTAGCGAATGCGCCGGCGCAGGCGAGCTCGTCTTCGAGGTCTGCGGCGGAAGCTCGATGGGAGGAGTTCCGCAACAATGCCGTGAACCAGGGAGCGGAATGGCTGCGTGGAAGTTTGCAAGAGTTGGGGCGGGATGAGCTACGCAGCTTGGCTGTTGCCGGTGGCATCAGAGCGAGGATAGGCGACAGATGGCTACCGGTGCCACAACTCCACTCTGCGTTGATGGAAGCCTTGGTGCCAACAGAGCTACTGACCCTCTTGATGCGGCGAGGTCCGCAGGCTGTCTGCTTTCGCTACCCAGCAGATGTGCGTCTGGGCACCGCAAACCTGGGGGCGCCAACGTTGCTACGCAGGGGGTGCTTCAATCACAAGAGGCCGAGTCTGCCAATGAGAATTTACCGGAGTGTCAGTTTCAAGTGCTGGCATGTCAACGGGCACTGTGTCGCAGATATACGGAGACCAGTCACCCCATGATCAAGCAAATCGTGCGACTGGAGAACCAGCGGGCCACCGGCATGGTATTTCCCATCGCTTGTCCGCATGAGGACCTGTTATTCTCTAGCTTCGGCACCAAGCTGCGAGCCTTGCCCGTGTTTCCCAATTACATCACCGCGCTGGCGCGGGCTGAAGATGAAGAACCCAAGCTTGTCGAGACGGGCGCGGGGGATGACAAGGTCATTATGCTGCAGTATATGAGAAAGTACTGGCACTGGAGGCGCAGTCTCCGAAACATTTTCGGATGGAGGCCTTTTGTCAGCTCGCCCAAGCCAATCACTTCAACATGTCTGACGGTAAGGTGCATCTGGTCATCGGCAAAGTGACTGCCGAGGACGATGGCACGGACATGGTTCTGGTGGCGGAAAAGCTTTTCAAGTTGCATACAGAAGAAGAAACTGCGGCCGTTAGGGAGGAGCGCAGTGGCGTCGCAGCGGTGCAGATGATCTCTTCGAAGAAGAGGCATGCCATCCACTTGATCGACGCGACACCCAACAAGCTGAAAAGCGCCAAGCGGTGGCTCGTCGTGTTTTTGCGAATCACTGCGCGCGTCCCCGCGCCGTCAGAATCACTGCTGTTTGGGATGTTGTAGAGTCTGTTCGCGCATCCCCTCAGCATGATTTTGTAGTTGAGTCGTAGATCTTGAGAATCACTGCTTTGGGTGATGTTGTAGAGACTGTTCGTGCATCCCCTCGGCATGATTTTGTCTTTGAATCCTAGAGCTTAATACCCGAGCGACCGCATGAAGTTGCTGCTCGTCCTGTTCGCTGCGATAGGGACTGTCGGCGTAGTATGAACGCAAAAAACAGAGCACCTGGTTGCATTGCTTATTACTTTTTGCATAAGGAGTTAATGTCATCACAACGAGGATGCGAGTATCCTATATACTCGTGTTTCCCACTGACTTCGATTTCGTCTCTTGAGGTGATTCCATATATTGCATCGCAGGGAGTGGTTGGATGCTCAGTTCACGTTTGGTGTGGCTGGACAAACTGTGTGAACGAGATCTTGCCACCTTGTTTTGGATAGGTACAAGTATTCGTGCCTCAGAGTTTCGTACATCCTGCTTTAACTTGTTTGCTTGATGTCCTCGAGCACCATGAGAATGGACGGATTTCATACCATGCCTCCCCGAAGCTCAAGAATTGGGTAGCCGCGACTCCGCGAACTTCACTGCCATTGTTGCTTTCAACAATTGGTCACGTACAGACTTGTAACTCTGATCCGTGAAGTAGTAGGAGGCGCTAGGGGTCTTTCACAAGGATCAGACGTTCGCCTTTGGTGGTCATGGCTCTGGCTACTGACGCTCTCGAGTGGAGAACACAGCGAGAGCAGGATATCAGAGACGCTTATGCTGATAAGAACCGGTGGACTGCTTTGGATTATGTCACAGACCAACACGACTACAGCTTTAAGTCCATACAAGGATGGCCTTTGGACGCTGCTGTCACTTACAGGCCTACGGATCGAGCAGCGCTGTTGCTTGGAAGTTTGAAAGCTGCGTGTAGCTTGGAAGACATTGTGGAGACCACCTCTTTGAAGGTCACTGTGGTGGTCACCATGTGCGCGCAGGAGATGAAGATCGCAGGCGCGCCGACCGACTGGACGAAATACTTTCAACAACAAGATGTCTTTCACATCCAGTGTCACTTGGAGGACACGACATTGAAGCCGGCAAGGCCTTGGCTTGAGCAGATTCCGGACTTGGTGGCTTCCTGTTTGCAACCAGTTGTGGGAACAGGGCATGCTGGCGGTCGCCGGGGACAAATCCATGCGCGTGCTCTTTCACTGCTTTGGTGGCATCAATCGGAGCGCGGGGGTTTTGTGCGCTTGGCTCGTTGTCGCTTATGAGCACTCCGCATTGGAAGCCGTGCAGTTGCTGCTTCAAAAAAGACAAGATGGAGCTCACGAACCCGAATGCAAACACATACGTCAAACCACTGCGTATAAAAAGAGACACAGCCGGTCAGAATCTCTTTTTCACTCTCTGGCACGCTGTTGGACATCATGCGCTGGGGACTCCACCACCAAGGCAGCATGCGCTGGGGACTTCACCACCAAGCTCCGTCTTCATCATGAAGGGTTTTTGTTTTGCGTTCAATTCAAGCACTGGCGTAAAGGTTCTGGCAGATCCGCGGCGCGAAAGAAACAATGGCCTGTCACGAAATGTCACCTCCGTCACACCTCGCAACCTCACGATTCCCTGCGCCTGCAACGAAATGTCACCTCCGTCACACCTCGCAACCTCACGATTCCCTGCACCTGCCACAAGACTCGCACTTCCACACCTCAAAAGCCACACCAAGTACTGCGTCTGCCACGAAAAGTGACAATATCATCTCGTGTGAGCTTCAGCGCCACACCACACGTTTGCAATGATTTCGACCCGTTCTGAGCACACGAAAGCAGCGCTTCGATGCCACACCCTGCAACGCAAATCCCAATGGCACGGCCACATCCAACACCCCAAAAACACGACTCTCCAAACGCCAATCCCGAAGGAACTACGCAGCACTCTGCAGATCTCACAAAACGCTGCGCCTGCGCAGCGAAACGCATCACGTGTCTTGCGCCACATCTCATTTTCATGCAAATCACAATGGAATAGCGGCGCAAACTGACACGTGACACATCCATGAAAAGTCACTTGCAAAAGCTTCCCCCAATGGCAGCGCCTTAGCGACCTACTGCGGACGGTTGCGAACGGTTGCGGACGGTTGCGGACGGTTGCGAACGGTTGCGGACGGTTGCGAACATAGAAGCAACGGGTCGCGAACAAGGCTCTACCCCCAGACCCCCAAGAATTAAACGAGAACCCTTCGCTACGCATTCGGGAACCAGCGTTGCGTCCTTGGCGCAATCGACCCTATAGGTCTTGGAAGCGTTGTGGCACCTGGAAGGTTTGCGCGCGGAATGGCAGAGAGACTTCAGCGCAACACACCGAGACTAATTCATGTCGCGGGTCGTCCGTCGAGACTGTTCGGGGCGAAACTACGACATCATCGCTTAAACGACGGGATCCGCGGCTGCCGCAAACAGGGACGTGACGTTGATGTGTGTGTGTGTCTACTTCACCTGCATGACAAACGATGTACAGTTGGAACGCACGAGTCACTTGTCCTGATCGTAACGTCGTTTGCTCTCAGGTCGCAGTGTTCGTGGTTTGAAGGGCCTGTCCGCGAGAGTGGAGCTGATGACTTGAAGCGCACTTACTGTGTACTTTCTGTTTGTCTGATACTTGACGTCAGACTGACTTGCTTTGAGCCTCTGCTCGCAGGATATCTGCTCGCCGCTTGTTTTTGGGACCAGGATGAAGCGCACACAAATCCATTTTGTGTCCGCTTCGACCTGCTTACGGTTTTCTTTGGGACAGACTTGTTTTGACCGGTTTGAAGTCAGATTCTTGAAATGGGAATGACTTGTTTTGAGCCGTTTGAAGTGAGACTGGCTTCTTACGAACCTAAGACATATCTTTTCTCTGGCCTCTGTCCATTTGCATCTTCGCACGCTCGCATCCACAAATCTACCTCTCCACCTCCATACATCTACACATCTGTTTCGCACCTGTGCATCCACACTGTCACTCCTTCACGTCCATCCTTTCTTTCTCTCTTTCTATATATCTTTTCCACAGCGCTGGACAATCACATGTCTCGCTCTCGGGCCACCCGTCGTCTAGTTTTTTGGTCGGGACTTTAATCGGGATTGTGTGTTTTATGAAATGTTTTCTTTTTCACCAAACAGCGTGGGCACACCGAGGGGTTCTTACGGTAGGTGAAAGGAAGGTGTGCTTAGATCGCTGTGCGTCGCGGGCGTGTCCGGCTAATTCGTCGCTATTTACAGTACATTCATGCCTCTCGACATCGTCAATGTGCATTTCGACTGCGCAGGCTCGCAGAATCTGGGGGCCCGCGGAGGGTGCTTCTAGCGACTGCGCTCTCCTTGTGGCGCCGCGCGCATTTTCGCACACGGTGGCCACTTTTCATGGCAGGCGCAAGGGAAAGCTTGTGTTTTGGTGGTCCAAAGTCGACTTTTCGTATCGGAGGTGTTTTACTTCGAAACGCAGTTTTCGTGGCTTTCGTGACAGGTGCAGTGAATCGTGACTTTTGGACATGTGGCTCGTTTGCAGATTTCGTGGCAGGCGCAGCACTCTGTGACCCTCGACGTGCAGATTTCGTGGCGGGCGCAGCACTTTGTGAACCTCGAAACGCAAATTTCGTGGCAGGCGCAGCACTTAACCTCGAAGTGCAGATTTCGTGGCCGGCGCAGCACTTGGTGAACCTCAAAGTGCAGATTTCGTGGCAGGTACAGCACTTGGTGAACCTCGACGTGTAGATTTTGTGGCAGGTACAGCACTTGGGGAACCTAGAAGTGCAGATTTCGTCGCAGGCGCAGCGCTTGGTGATCCTCGATGCGCAGATTTCGTGGCAGGCGCAGCACTTGGTGAACCTCGAAGTGCAGATTTCGTGGCAGGTACAGCACTTTGTGAACCTCGAAGTGCAGATTTCGTGGCAGGCGCAGCGCTGGGTGAACCTCGAAGTGTAGATTCGTGGCAGGTACAGCTCTTGCTGAACCTCGAAGTGCAGATTTCGTGGCAGGCACAGCGCTTGGTGAACCTCCAAGTGCAGATTTCGTGGCAGGCACAGTACTCACACTCACCCCCTCACGCTCTCACTCTCACCCACTCTCACTCTCACTCACACTCGCACTCACGCTCAATCTCCCACTCTCACTCACACTCGCACTCACACTCACACTCACTCACTCTCACTCACACTCATTCTCATCATCCACACTCACTCTCACTCACACTCGCACTCTCCCACTCTCACCCATGCACACTCACTCTCACTCTCACTCTCACTCACACTCACACTCACTCTCACCCACACTCACTCGCACCTTCACTCTCACTCACACTCACTCACACTCACACTCACACTCACACTCACACTCACCCACTCTCCCACTCTCACTCTCACTCACTCTTCCACTCTCACTCTCACTCTCACCCACACTCACTCACCCACCTTCAGTCTCACTCGGGGTTTGCGGGGTCTGCGGGGTTCGCCGGGTTCATGGGGTTCGCGGGGTCCGCGGGGTCCGGGGTTCGCGGGGTTCGCGGGGTTCGCGGGTTCGTGGGGTCCACGGGGTTCGCGGGGTTCGCGGGGTTCGCGGGGTCCGCGGGGTCCGCGGGGTCCCCGGGGTCCGCGGGGTCCGCGGGGTCCGCGGGCTCCGCGGGGTTCGCGGGGTTCGCGCGGTTGTTGTTGTTGTTGTTGTTGTTGTTCTTGTTCTTGTTCTTGTTCTTGTTCTTGTTCTTGTTGTTCTTGTTGTTCTTCTTCTTCTTCTTCTTCTTCTTCTTGTTTGCTGCTGCTGCTGCTGCTGGTGCAGGTGTTGTTGTTGTTGTTGTTGTTGTTGTTGTTCTTGTTCTTGTTCTTGTTCTTGTTCTTGTTGTTGTTGTTGTTGTTTAATCTTCTTGCTGTTATTGATATTGTCGTTGATCTTGTTGTCGTTCATCTTGTTGTTGTTGTTGTTGTTGTTGTTGTTGTTGTTCTTGTTCTTGTTCTTGTTCTTGTTGTTGTTCTTCTGGTTGTTGTTGTTGTTGTTGTTGTTGTTGTTGTTGTTGTTCTGGTCGTGTTCTTGTTCTGGTCGCGTAGTTGTTTCATCTTGTTGTTGTTGTTGTTCATCTTGTTGTTCGTCTTGTTCTTCTTGTTGTTGTTGTTGTTGTTGCGGTTGTGTTTGAAAGGGCTTTGTCGCATAGTTCCTAACAGTCCATCTCTCGGGGGGGTCGGGGCCCCCCCCCGACGAACAGAATCATCTCTTGCAGGACCAAACTCAATGCACAATCCCATTTCGTGACTAGAAAAGTGCATCAAAAAGTAGAGATGTTGATTAGAACATTCCTTTAAAACAGATAGAATAACAATAACAATATGTAATAGTAATACGTAATAGAGAATCCTGGTGGCTCAAGTGTTTTTTGGTATGGACAGGCTTGCCCTAGACAGAGCTGAGCCCCATTCTCAAAGTGAGGGCCCCTCTGTAAGAAAAAGAGAGAGAGAAAGACAAACGAAAAAATGTTGTATATATGTATATATCACGCTCGTAAAGAGCGGGAGGAGATGCTGAATTTAAAAAGAGCGGGGGGGCGCAGGCGAGGGCGCAGCGCCTCCCCCGCAATGAACACAAAGTATAGTGCAGCGCCTCCCCCATCAAACGAGAGAGTTCAATATAAAATTCAACAAATATCGCTTTTACTAGAAAACCCGTTGAGATTTCAATTATTATACATATAATAAGGGATAAGTCATAAGAAGTAGCGGTTTCGATAGAAAAGGCATCACGATAGAAATGTATTCCGTTGTTTTGCTGCTAAAGCCACAAAAGCCAAAGCCAAAAGCCACAGAAGCCAAGAGCCTCAAAAGCCAAAACCCACACAGAAGCCAAAAGCCACAAAAGCCAAAAGCCACACAGAAGCCAAAGCCACAAAAGCCAAAACCCATACGGAAGCCAAAAGCTACAAAAGCCACACAACCCAAAACCCACACAGAAGCCAAAAGCCACAAAAGCCACAGAAGCCAAAAGCCACCAAAGCCAGAAGCCACAAAAGCCACCAAAGCCACCTAACCACTAATTATAGGACCGGATAACCCGATTGAGGCTGCAGGGGTAAAGTGCGGAAGAGTGAGCATGGGGAAGAGACAGGCGAGACAGATATAAGGCGTGAGGGTCTCTGTGTGTACGTGAGGTGTGTGTTTGCGTGTCTGTCCTTGTTCGTCAGTGTGTATCAGTGTGCGGGTGGATGTATGCTGCTTGGCGCGTGTACTAAAGTTGCACTACAAAGTCGCCAGTTCTCAGCTTCCAGCTCCCCAGATTGCTGCGCGTACTAAAGTTGTACTACAAAGTCGCCAGTTCTCAGCTTCCAGC
>CAXAMN010004247.1:317999-369451 GCA_963970005.1 Durusdinium trenchii
CAAATCGCACTCTCGCCTGCATTTCGCGCACTCGACACGCACGATCTCCGCAGAGGGTTGCACTTTCGGTTGACGCTGTTCGTCCCACACTCCGCCTTTAAGAGAGAATTTATAAAGTGGGGAAATGTTTTTTCATTAGGACATCTCCCGTGCTAGTTTTCCATACTCACACTTGCCTACTCATTGCATGCTTGTATACTCATTGCGCGCTTGCATACTCACCCTTGCATATCATGCTTGCATACTTACACTTGCATACTTTGACACTGGCATACTTCGCACTTGGATGCTTTCGCTCTTCCAGTGTGTGTGTGTGTGTAAGTGTAAGTGTCGAAGTGTAAGTGTTCAAAGGATTTTCCGGAAGAACCCTTCGCAATGCTTTCGGGAAAAAGTGCAAGAGCTTTGATTGATACAACAAAATACGTCTGCTTCCTGATTACTTTACACACATGGCCTCAAAGGACACAGAATCACTCGAAATGTGACTCCATGCGACGGCAAAATGTTCCTGGCACAACTTGGAGAACGGGATATGTCACAAAATCTCAGAACTCTGCAGCGGTAGCTCATTAGGATCATAGGGCAGGTAAGGATCCTGCCAGGACACCGTGACAAGAGACACAAGTTGCCGCATCTCTGTATTTGGGGGACCCTTGCAGCATCCACTCAGTCAAGTAAATCCGCACGACAGGAATCTTATCTCTACAGTACAGGATCCGAGAAGGTCTTCCATAAGGAGTTACACCGCCGTAGACCCCAAACAGTTTGTGTTTTTCAAAATCGGAACACTCTGCAAATAGAGCTTGCGACGTCCAGAGCTGGGAGACAAAGGATTGCAAGGCAGAGGCGGCCACAGCAGTCAGACACAGGGGGACAAAATGTAAAGGATTGCAAGCGACATGCAGCCCAAAGCTGGGCGACAAATAAAGGATTGCAAGGCAGAGGCGGATACAGCAGTCCAGAGCTCGGAGACAAATGTAGACACAGGGAGACAATGCAGCCCAGAGCTGGGTGACAAATAAAGGCTTGCAAGGCAGAGGCGGCCACAGCAGTCCAGAGCTGGGAGACAAATGTAGACACAGGAAGACAAAATGTAAAGGATTGCAAGCGACACGCAGCCCAGAGCTGGGTGACAAATTAAGGATTGCAAGGCAGAGGCGGATACAGCAGTCTAGAGCTGGGAGACAAATGCAAAGGCTTGCGAGGACACATGTAAAGGATTGCAAGGCAGAGGCGGACACAGCAGTCAGAGCTGGGAGACAAATGCAAAATTAAGGATTGCAAGGCAGAGGCGGACACAGCAGCCCAGCGCTGGGAAACAAATGTCAAGGATTGCAAGGCAGAGGCGGAAGCGCAAGCGACACGCAGCCCAGAGCTGGGAGATAAATGTAAAGGATTGCAGGGCAGAGCAGCTGGGAGACAAATGTGAAGGGTCGCAAGCGAGAGGGGGAGAGAGGAGGCACATGTAAAGGAAAGAAGGAAGACAAGGCGGACACAATGACCAACAAGAAGGGGCACAACAAGGGAGACAAGAAGGGCAACAGAAGGGAGACAAGGCGGACACAGTGACCAACAAGAAGGGGGACACAGTGACCAACAAGAAGGGAGACCAAGGGAGACAAGCCGGACAGAAGGCGGACACGCTGTCCGGGAACAAGGCGGACACTCTTAGAAAGCATTTACTGTAGAACCCCTAACAGTAACCTGTTTGGGGAAATACAGAAATCACCTGGGAGACAAATGAACAGAAAAACAAACCGCATGGGAAACAAATGAATAGAAATGCTGCATGGCCAGCGGCAAAGGCGGACACCAGCAGTGCAGGCACCGAACCTGGGAGACAAAAGTAAAGAAATCACTTTAAAAACAAACGAACTGAAATGCTGCGTGGCCAGCGTCAATGGGCGGACACCAGCAGTGACAGAAAGGGCGAAAAGGGCGGACACCAGCAGTGACGCAAAGGGTGGACACATCTTAAGGAAGAATTGACAACCCCTAACAGTAAACTGTTTGGTGAAAATCAAACGACTCTTTGAAGGTTTGAGGACTTGCTCATATGTACCCGAAAATCAAAAACATCCCTAAGCAACAAAAGCAGCAAGCAGCCTTTTGTCGTATTGCTTTGAGAGATGCATGGGTCCTCCCCAGACCCCATCCTTCAAGGTCACCTTGTGACCGTTCCACGTTTAAAATCGAGGGTGTGGCAGGCCTGCCTACTATGCCTGTGGGCTCCGTCCAGGCCAGCGGCACCTGTCAGGAGACCAGGGGCCTGGGGTCAGGAGGACTCCCACCGGATCCGGTCACGGGATCTTGGGTGGGACGCTAGGAAAAGTTCATACTCGACAAAAGGCGAGTCGCCAATGGAAAAGAAAACAAATCATTCGGAGCCGGTAGCCCGGTAGCCGGCGCTCCGATGAAAATCCTTGAAAGTCCGGATGTGTGAGTTCATCCGCCCAGGTGGTGAATTCCCGGGGTATGTGGGTTGGAGCCAAATTGCAGCCCTCACGGTGAAGAGTCAGCACCAACTCCGTCAAGAGGGCCGCGGTGCGTGGTTTCTTGGACGAGAGGTTCAGTAGGCTGAAGATGTTGCCTGAGTTGTCACTGCCTACAGGTAGTCGGACTCTGCCCAGCGCAGTGCCCTGTTGAGCAATCAGGTTTTTGCACAGGAGCAAGGTGCCCAGCAGCTCAAGTGCCGCGATTCGCTTCTGGGGTTTGCCATCTTTGAAAGCCCATGGATGATCGGCAGGTTTGATCTGGTAGTGGAACCAGAAAACTTCCGCCTTGGAGGGATGGAGGTCCTTGCTACACCATCCCCCCACATAGGCATCACCTTGGGCTGAAGCGCTAGCATCGCTGCATCCCCACCAAGGAGACTTTGGCAGGAAGGGGGAGTACTGCTCGAAGGGAAGAGTGAAGAGCTCCATTCAGGAGATAGGCCAGCATGCGGACCACCTGGCACTGGGTGGATGTCCCATAGTTTGTACGGCCATCTTCCAAGCCCAGAAGGGCTGGCAGCATGGATTTGGTTAGTGGGGAAGAGGCTGTGGCCCACTGGATGCGGCCCATGGCTTTCTCGATGGCGTTGGCAGACATAGCCACCCCATTGATCAAGTCCTCCAAGACAGCCGCGACCTTGATGCGCTTGGGGGCTGCCATTTGGACCCGTGGGATTGAGGGGTGGCAGGGGTGGATCACAAAGCCCAACCAGGCGTTGATCTCTGCCAAGTGAGTCTTCTTCCAGCTCAGCGGTGTTCCCAGTGCAAGTAATGTGCCGAGGAGCGCCGCGGTGAAGGCCATTCCCGTAGGGAGGCGGAGCAACCAGCAGAAGTCATCCACAGACACAAATCCCCAGTCCACTTGTGGGAAGATGTAATAGAGGAGTCGCGCCATCCTGCCCCAATAGAGCTGGGCGCTGGCCGTAGGTGCCCACTTTGTTGACCCACCATTCGTCCTCAAGCTGGGCGATTTGGAACCGCCAATCTTGGGGCAGGACTTTGACGCGTCGGTGCGCCTTAGTAACGTCAGCTTTCAGGAGAGGATCCTCAATCTTGATCGGGCCACTGCCAGGCAGTGTCCTCAGCGGATCACCCCCCACTGGAGCAGGGCCAGAGGCACCTGGACCAGACGGGGGGCGGTCAGGCGCCTTCAGCTTTTGCGCCGCATGAAGCCAGTGAAGAGCGTGGACACAATCCAGGCCGGTGGGCGCAGTGGTCCGTTCCTTAGTATTCTGTTGGATCTTGGCATTCGCTCCCCCGATGGAGCCATCATAGATTGCGCGGACCTTGTCCCCTTCATCAATACCTGCAAGGGGCCCAGGGCAGAGTTCTGATGGAGAGCAATGGCACCATCGGGCCGCTTCGAGTTTGGTCAGTGGTCCCACGGTCATTCCCATGGGACCTCCATGAACGTGGACCTGATTTCTTTGGCAAAGTCTGCAGCCGATGGGTAGTTTTGGCGAAGGGCGCCCCCGTGCTCAAAACCTCAAGTTACGCCAATCTGGGTCGCCCGCTTCGTAGGCCATGTGCGTGATGAGGTCCAAGTAGAATGGCTGTCCATCTGCGATGGTGTGATGGGTGTCTGGTTGTAAGATCTGCCGAAGATCGCTAAGGGCATTGGCCCAGGGGTTGGTGCGAATTCTGGTGATTACATCGTAGTTCGGGGTAGGTCTGTTGAGAGTGTGGTTGCCTTCTGCACCAGTTGACCGAGGCGGCACTGGTCAAACTTGACCCTGGTATGGTAGAGTTGGTTGGCGGACTCCGCCATCCAATTGCCCAGGTACTGGCGTTCCGAGCAGGGAACCCCCAACTGAAAGGCACAGTCGGGGATGACGATGCCTTCGGACCTCACGGTCCTCCCGAAGTTTTGGACACCTTCCAGTCAATCACCACATGATATGATCATCATTACAAAGGCCAACAAAGGCTTCGGAGGGGTATGCTCAACAAAGCGTGGGTTGGCTACAAGAGCTTGGACTGACCATGTGGCTGCGCTTCGCAAAGCTGTTATGGCAGGCGACAATCGTATTACGATGGAAAAAATTTGCGGCGGTGCCCCGAGTTACACTGCAATCCACGGGGTGGCCCCCGGCCTCGGAGCCAAAAGATATCATCTCCGCTACCAAGAAAGCGACAGGCCTCGCCCCAATTCCGTCGAAGGCGTTTCGCCTGAATGGGGTCTTCGGCTGGACTTTATCGTTCGAGAAGAAGCCCAGCATCATGACCTTCACAATTGAGATCAATGGCCGACTTCATGAGGTCCTTTTGGTTGAAGATGCTCCTTACGTCACTGCTCGCACATCGACCAAGAATCCCGCCAAGAAAAGGGATGGAAAGACACAGCCTGCTGCTCCTCCAACACAGGCAGTGAGCGAGCGTTTTCCGTCTACCATTGCCCCATCCCCTGAGGCTGCAAGCTGCCCAAGTGCCTCGTGAGCGCGAACACAGTGGGGACACACCGCCCCCCAAAGTTGCGAGGGGGTCCGCTCCCTATTGACCGCATGCCGCAGGGCCTGTGCGCCCATTCGTTTCGTTGGATTTATTGCTTTGTCTGTGCTTTCTGTTGCCCGTCTTGGCACGGCCCTTCCAGGCCTACTCCTTGTCTCTTGTCACTCACTTCGAAGCTCAGGCTCTGCTGCTTCTCCCCTCGTGGCTTTTTCTTCTCTTAGCTCCATGTCCTCCGTGGAATCATGGGTTTCATACTTTCGTTGCATTTGTGATGCTGTCCAACGCACCTGCAGCCGGGCGTTTTGCCAATTGTGCACACAGATATCGCCTCTGCTTAGCATGCTTGGATTTTGACGGTGTCATTCGATGCTGCTGCTCAACGCTCTTCATCTATCCGTATTTGAATGTTTGTGAGCTTGGTCTCCTGATTTATACTTGGTTCATCATTTGCTTTTCTCTTCAATTGAGTGTTTGCCGGCAGCATCACAATTCGCTCTTTCAGAGACCACATGATTTGGCTCGCTGCAACGACTTTGCAGAACGAGCTGGGGTGCGAAAATCTCAGCGGTCTTGTGAAGAGCGGGATGGGGTTGAGGGGTTCTCCTCTCTTTCGTCACACCTTTTTCGCACTTGTTTAAATGCGTTTGTTCATTTCTGGGGTCATTCATGCCACAGCCTCCTCCGGGGTTGGTTTCAGGTGTTTGCATTTTGCCTCTGGGTACCAACTCATGGATGGCCACGAGCTTTTGATGCTTCGCTTGGTTTTCCCGGAGAAGGTCCACGACCAGCCTTTTCTAAGAATCACCATGAATATTGGCAGCCTCAAGACCTCTAAATTATGGAAAGCCTCAGACACTGACGTCACATGTCTCCAAGAAACCCGTATCGGGAAGAACAATTTCCGGCGTGCTACACAGGATGTCAAAGCCTTACACAGGACTCTCTTTTGTGGGGACCTTTTGGCAGGCATTATTCGATCGGACGGGGCACAAACCACAATGCACGGGGGTACTGCGATTATCGCTTCGGATGTGTACACCAAGCCTTTCAGACCGGACGAAGATGTTTCTGGAACGTACGCAAAAGTGTTCGCAACCAAACGCGCTAACGCGTGCTGGGTGCAGGTAACTGCAAGCATCAGGGTTCTCAATTTTTCAATTTATGCCCGCTCTGGCGCGTCTGCCAGTCAGGAAATTCTTGAAGAAAATGAAACCCTTTTCCACAATATATTCCAAGTGGTTTCCCAATTTGGTAATGTACCAGTCATCCTGGCTGGCGATTTCCAAACCGACCCTTTGTCTTATCCAAGTGTGGCAAACGCCATTCATTTTCACGGTTGGCAAGACCCACTTCTTCAAGTTAGCGGTGATGGGAGTCCCTTCCGACCCATCACGTACTCCAAGGATAGTACCTTTTCGGGGGCTTCCGATGGCTGTTCATCCATTGATGCAATTGTCTTGAATTCCATTGCTTTCAATGCACTTCGTGAAATCTATGTGTTGGAAGTCTTTCAAGTTCAGCATCGACCCATTAAAGCCATTTTTGCTTGGGAATCCTTGGTCCTTGAAGGAGACATACATCAGAAAACGGCCCCCCTCGACACTTCTTCGATCCCCATTCGAGGTCATCCAGGGTCCGATCGTGTCGAGTCCATGTCCAAGCAGTGGGAAGACCATTTCCAACCTGTTGTTCAAGATGCACCCGACTTTGAAAGTGCGTGGGCTAATTTGAACAAGTTTTGCCTTTCTGCCCTCCTTCAAGCTGGGGCAACCTGGGGCCATGGACCTCGCGAAAGGGCTTCCTCGTTTTGCTAAAAAGAAATTCTGCCCTGGCCAGACGCAGCAGGGATCTGCCACTTCTAGGAAAAGCACGATGCTTTACAAAACCCTCAGTAGGCTTAATGAACTTATTACAAGAGCACAGAGGCACCATGCCACTCATGCTGATCGCCTTATTTTCGTTCAAACAGCCAAGAGGTGTCATCGTGCACTCACTGAACTCGATTGTCCTTGCTACTGGCATGCACCGGCAGACCCCTCGCTGGTCCAACTCAACGAAACCATTCAATGGATCAATCAGGAAATTGCCCCTTGGGAGTCACTCACCAAAAAACGTCGCCTTGAAGCACGGCGGATCAAGCTCAAAGAGTCAGCCAAGTCGACCAAGAAGTTCATCTTCCACCACTTGCGCAATAAGACTATCACAGAGCCCACCAATTTGGTTTGTGATCCACAAGGTAACACTATCTTCAATCCCTGTGATGCCATCTCCACGATCAACAACACTTGGGATGAAATCTATAGTGCTAATGTCCTCCACCAGGACCCCCTCCAGATGCTTCAGGTCATTTGGCCGTACATGGATCACGAAGTCCAACCCTGGCACTTACCTTCTTTAACAGGTAATGACCTTTACATCACTATCCAAGCTCGCAACCCGCTTGCTGCGCCTGGGTTAGATGGATGGCGTACTACCGACCTTCAGTCCCTACCCAGTGTGTGCTGTGATGCTTTGGCGAGTTTCTTCAATGCGTTGGAAGACGACTGCCACGGAGACTTGCCCCAAGTTTTGGTTCGGGCCAAACAAGTCATTCTCAATAAGCCGGGACCATCCCTCCCGCTTAATAAGAGACTTATCACAGTGCCCTCACCACTACTTCTTGCATATACCGGAACTAGATTGAGGGAGCTCAAAGAATGGCAACAAACTGTCCTTCCCAAACAACTTTATGGAGGTATCCCTGGCCGACACATGACTGACATTCCGCTTGAGATTCGGACGCAAATCGACCAAGCACATGTTGAGGGGAATAGTCTGGTTGGTATTAAACTTGATCAATCCAAGTGCTTCGACCGCATTTTGCCGTCGTTCGCTGGTGCTCTTTTTATTGCATTCGGACTTCCAAAGGGTATTGTGAGCATTTTTCTGAAGGTCTACCAAGGCCTCAAAAAACACCCTGGATGGGTGCAAGGACCGCTGCCTGTGCATAAGCTGTGGCGGCGACTGCTGCCTTCTTGTCCTCCTCCAGGTCCTTCTCCTTCTCAGCTTTCAGGTCGGCTGCAGCCAAGCCTTGCGTGGCCTGGGCTTGGAGGTTGAGGGCCTTGGCCGCCTCGGGGTGGAAGATCTGGAAAGTTGGCCTGGTTCGTGCTCTCCCAGGCGTTGTTCTCGCAGGCTTTGGGTGGTCTTCTCGGCGTCCTCCTCATACTCCGAGGAGAGGATCTCCTGCCTGATGTGGATGCGGTATGGCAAGCCTTGCACATGGAGTGACAAGGTGTTTCACCCGCGGGGCGGTGCAGGCCCTTGTTGGCCTCCAGGCCGGACTTGTCATGTTGTTTCTGGCGCTTCATCGTCCAGATCTTCTCCTGTTGGGCAATTGCCCGCAATGGCAAGTACTGCTCAATGATCCGGGTCGCCAGTGGGGTGGAAAGAGGATACCCCGAAAATTTGCCAAAGAGCTCAGCCATCTCCTTCTCCGAGCATGCCACCAAAAGGTTGGCCAGGTGCCCCGGGATGGGCGGGAACGACGGTGGGAACATGTCGAATCGCAGGTGGTTAATTTGGAGGATCCTCCACCGCCGAAAAGCGGATGGGCATAGGCACTGAGGCGCTGTCTGCCGCCTTCCCTGGTGAAGCCATGGAGGGTCTTCGCCTTGGTCTCAGGCAGCCGCCATTCTGCAGCAGGCGGTCGCTTGGCCGGTCTTGGAGTCTATAAACTATAACCCGCCGGTGTGGGGGGGGAAAAACCTAAGCCCGCGCGCTCAATGGCATCATCATCCGCTGCAGGTGAGGCCGCCGCTAGTAGTTGGGGTTCTGCAGAAATGGGCCGGTGGTTCAGCCACATCTAACATAGGGGCTTGAGTCGATCCATGTCAGGGCTACTGACTGTAGCCGCGTCCTCAGCTCCGTCGGCTGGTTGAGCTTCGGTGAAAGTTTCGACCATCACATACTCAGACTCCATAGGGTGCGCCATTGCGATGGGCGTCAAGAACAAAGACCTATGGGAGAATCCCAAGCAACTAAACCGCACCTGAAAACAGGTTCACAAAATCACCGTTGGCAACTCAAACGAGGTTGCCACCCAACTTGAGCCAAAATGTCCCGGTGGGACATTTTAGTGAATTTTCGTGAACATAAAACTTGCAACCGCAAGCTCAATGCAAGTGTGAATTCCTTAGTCCATGCCAGTGCAAGCGGAATCGTCTGGGAAACTGTCATCCAAGTGATCCCCACGAAGTAAAGGTCTCAAACGGATCTGCATAAAGGCAGAGCATCCAAATGTCCCCCTTCCCCCTCTCCTCCAGGTTGTCACCAATGTGGTGCAATGCATGGTAGCAGAACACAGAGGTAAACACGAAGATGGACCGAAGCACTGTATCCTGCACACTGCGAATACTCAGTGTTCAAATGATCGCTGTACCCTGAGAGGCTAACAGCCCCTCTGAAAGGGCACTGCAAGAGACCTTTTGAGAGAGGGGATGCAAAAAGAAGTCCAAAGAAACCCGGAAAAGTCAGCCCCAGAAGTGCTTTCAAGCATCCATGCATTCACAAATCATGCACCCTGAGCTGAAAATGCCAGCTCCGCAAATTTTGACGGTTCTAGGATCTAGAATGCGCCAGGGTGTGGCACTTTCAGAATCCAGGTGCCCAGTTGGGCAGATCTATCACAATATATCACAATCAATAGTGGCTGACATTGAAAATCCCTGAATCGAAACGAATCCCCTTTGAAATCTTCAGACAACTCTGGGAGTTTGCTATCGCAGTCCATGATGATGCCATTGATCAGCACCGGGGCAAGAAGTGTGTACATCCACCTTGGAGTGCCACAAGCTCTGCAAACGTCTCTTGCGACCTTCTTTTCGACATGACCTTCTGCCCAAAGTGCAAAGCTTGAAAATTTGTTATTAAGGGAAATGTATGTATGTTGGAAAAAATGCAATAGTGTTGTTGAGAATGGGAGGCAAAAAAGAAATCCTGCAAAAAATGTTGTGTTATTTTTCCCAGTTCTTTGTTTCCCATGCTCTAAAAACTGTCTCCTAGCTCCTTGTCTTTGACTTGTCTCCTGTCTTCGTTTGTGAAAAAGGCGCCCGCAGGAAGACTGAGATGATGTTATGGTACGGAAATGGAAACGGTGTGATTGCCACCTGCAGGAGGACCGTGCATGCCTATTTGTCTGTGCACTCACTATCAATGTCTGCGAAGGAAAGGATACAGTATTCTGGTGTCCATTCTTTATTAGTTCACCAAATGGACAAAGCTTCCATTGAGATCATTTTGTTGGAGGCATTGGCAGTTGCAAAAGGTGGGCTGCTCAAGGACTATTGTGCAATGCGCTTTGTTACACTGCATTGCTTTTGACGCACATCATGGCCAACAGCACCAGGACACACCTAGCCTTAGAGGCAGCGCCGAACCAAAGGGTTCCATCAGAGATCACCTGGTACAACCTGTCGCGCAAGCTGAAACTGTGCAACCAGTCTCGGCATGGCATGCCATCCAAAAGCTTGCTTGCTTCGAGCTTGGCCAAGTTCAAAAACGGCTTGTTGATCCAAGAAAATTGGAAGAGTCCAACGTTGAAACAGCTTGTTTTTTCCATTGCATCGTGGAGTCATGCCGTTGTACACCCCATATCGCTATGCTTTGCTTACCAGAACTCAACACTCGTAGAACGACTCAAATCGCCCTCTGAAAACCAAAGAGACCCTAAGCCTACTAGGCCATGCCCACCTGCTGAGAATTGGTGGTGAAGTGGCGGAAGATTCACCTACAGCAAGCTCTGCTGGACGAAACTTCCCCTTGACACTGTGTCTGTGCAAAGGACCACTGTACCGGAGATCGGTGACTCCATTTCAGAGGCCAAGCCATGTCACACCATTGCTTTTTCTATCTTTTTCTTAATCTGTCTTTTTCATTTTGTTCTTTACGTCATTTGTCTTGACAGTTTCGAGACCTCCCGTCACCCAATCCTTGTTCGAACTTCTGGCGGCCAATGAGCCGTCGCATGAACCAGCCTCGCCACTTGGGAATGTTGTCTCGCACTTGTTGAATCAAAAAGGAAGGCGTGATTGTGCCGGATGGGCAAGTCGCGCAAATCAAGCAAGTCATGAATTGTCATGAATCACGAGCCCCCATGAAAGAAGTCGAACATATTCAAAACGATTATATATCCTGCGGAAATCACCCGAGCAACCAAGCCGAGCTAGTCAAATACAGGAACTTGCTGAATGATTTGGTCTATTTGCAAGACTTTGACTTTAAATACACTTGCAACTGATTCAAGTGGTATCCAGCTTGCCGAGCTCAGTGTGGCCTTCCACCATGGCAACTCGCGCATCTGTGGAGAGTAGATTTCCTTGGGAGTCCGCCTCGGCTCAGTCCAGACCAAACAGTATCCTTCAGAAGGCATCATTTAAGTCCTTCGCATTTCTGGATGCCTATAACCGGTCTGGAGTTGTCTCACTGCCATTGGCGGCAAGAATCGCAAATGCTCAAAACCCTCTTGCAATGCGAGCCCAAACCTGTGTTTATGAAGGTCTTTTGCTAGTTTTAGTTTCCGACACCTTCCATGACCATGATCTCTTCTGCAAAGGCTGTGAAATTGCGTGAACCATTGTCGTTCCCAAAGTTGTCTGGCTGAAGTAGCTTCTTCGGGAGCATTGAAACTCTCAAGCAGCCCACAAAAGATTGAAGGCCAATGCCATGAGGTTGGATTCCAATCTAACAGCGATGGCCTCCAACCTAGCCTAAGAGCGATGGCCTTCAAATTAAAAGCGATGTGCTCCAACCTAAGAGCGAGGGCCTCCAACCTAAGACCGATGGCCGTCAAATTAAAAGCGATGTGCTCAACCCAAGAACGATGGCCTCCAACCTAAGAGGGATGGCCACCAACCCAATAGCGATGGCCTCGTTCTTAGGTTGGAGGCCATCGTTCTTAGGTTGGAGGCCATCGCTCTTAGGTTGGAGGCCATCGCTCTTAGGTTGGAGGCCATCGTTCATAGGTTGGAGGCCATCGTTCTTAGGTTGGAGGCCATCGTTCTTAGGTTGGAGGCAATCGCTCTTAGGTTGGAGGCCATCGTTCTTAGGTTGGAGGCCATCGCTCTTAGGTTGGACACCAACGCGCTTAGGTTGGAGGCCATCGTTCTTAGGTTGGACGCCATCGTTCTTAGGTTGGAGGCCATCGTTCTTAGGTTGGAGGCCGTCGTTCTTAGGTTGGAGGCCATCGTTCTTAGGTTGGAGGCCATCGCTCTTAGGTTGGCCTTTTTTTTTTTCGGCCTTTCATACGCAAAGAGCTCAGTGGCGTCTTAGCGCTATCCTGTCATGACAAAAAGCCATGGCTTCCGTCGGAAGTCTTGGTGATCCTGGGATCAAGTGCCTAATCAGCAAAAAGTGCAAGCATCTGATCTATTGCCGGCGCTGCTGGAGTGTTTTCAAAATTTACCGTCAACCTGCACAGATCGCTCTTACGAATGGCCCAAATCATCATCACCTGGGTTTCAAACCAGCCAGGGAGCTTGGGAGCTGAAATGCAGCGCGTGTCATCATCACTCAGCAGCCACTCAGTAGAGGTCGGATCGGCAAGGCACTTCAAGGCAGCTCGGTAGTGCCCAGCTCCAGGGAGCCCCAAGTGTGCCAGAGCTGCTGTGGGAACAAACTCATGGTACTCAACCTGGATTCCATCACCTGAAAAGGAAGGGATCTTGAACTCAGCATCGATCAACACTCTGGGCATGAGCTTCTGACCATGAACGGTGCCTGCCAAAGGTCGGAGTCGGTCCAAGTGTATGCAGATCATGGAGGGAAGGTGGGAAAAAGCCGTGAGCATTCCTGACTCGGTGCGCCAATTCTCAACAAGGTGGCACAGTGGTTGGATAGGTTCAGGCATGACTCGGAGGTGCAGCAAAATAGATCCAAGAGCATGCGCATGTCTTTTTACAGCACCAGTGGCTCACTCAAATCGTCTTTCCCACATGCTATGAACAGCAGCTGAGTCCATCTTGGACATGAGAAAAGTGGTAAATTCGGCAGCATCATGCTGACAGTTACCGTCCCAAGCAGCAAGGTGGTCCATGAATGGCCGCATCTCGAGAATCAAGAAGGGATCAGTGCCACATTGCAGCATATCCTTCAAACCCTCTTGAAGGACACCCCAATCATCAAAAGAGAAGTGCTGCCGATGTAGATTGGCCCATACCATGGCAATCATGGAGGAGTTGATATTATAGCAGTGGTTGGCAGGGTTCTGCATCACCCAGCTGGCCACTGTAGCGGCCAGTCCATTGCGTTCTTCGGCAATCACAGACGAGTGATCATGTCTTTGATCTTCAAGGCCAACGGCGAGGCTTTCAGGCTGTGAGGTTCATCTGAAGGCCGGCAATCTGGAGCAGGCTTAGGTGACAGCAGGAGGTCATCAATTTGTGGAGACGGTCGTTGCGCATCCCCACCTGAAGCTTCCATGGTTGGCTTTTCGAGGCCTCCTGTTTGCTCAGCGAATGGAATTTCAGGATCGCTCCCTCCTCCTTGACCAGGGTGAGGAGCTCCTCGAGAAGCTCCTGGGCCGCTGTCATAGCGAGAGGCGGCTTGGACTTGGAGTGGACCAGCTTCTTGTCCTTGCGGTCCCACTGGGTGTACGGCCACGTGAGATCTTCCAAGAGGATGCCGTTCTTCACCATGGTCACCCGTAGTGGATCCTGGTCGGCGCAAGCCATCAGCTTCAGGAGACGGCGCTGCAGTTCTCTCAAAAGGGCCAGGACCAGGTAGGTGCGAAGATTGGAGGTCTTCTCTTTCAGGTCCGTCCACTGACGATGCGCCGCCTGAAGAAGAGGGATACTGCCCTCGTGGCTTGGAACCAAGAAGAGTATGAATGTGTCCTGTAGGGCTGACACCTGGAGGTCTTGATCGTGTCGGAGCATCAGGTGGCCCATGGCTCGAATGAGATCCCTCGTTCCCTTTCCACTGTCTGCCGATCTCGCTTGTTTTGCCCTGTTCTGGCTCGCTTGAGCTGATCCTGATCTCTTCCCATACCCTCCGATTGGCCCCAGCCTTGGAGCGCCGCCAATGATTGCTCCGTGAAAGCGTCCTCCATGGACTCCAAGCCAAAATCGCTCATGAATGGGGAGAGCAATCAGCGAGGAGATCTGGATCAACGTTGGACAGGCAGGTAGGTGGGCCTGGAGGTCATCTCGAGCCATTCCACAGAACATGCACCCAAGAGTGGAGTCAGTGGAGGTGGAGAGCAACCGAATGATTTGATGGACAAAAATCATCAATCCACGTTCTTGGCAATGATGATCGACAAGAAGATGTGCTTGCAGGTCGGTTCCATGTCCCCGAAAATCACACGTGAAACAGCAGGAGCTAAGAATTTGAATCAGTTCAGTGCACTGCCACAGCTTGTGAAATTGGCGATCAATAAGCCAGGTGTACAAGGTGGCAACCAGGTCATCAGGCAAAGCACCTGGGCGGAGCAACTGTTGAAGCATATCCATGTCAAACACCCAGGGTACCAATAGCGTGTCATGCAATCGAAGGTGTGTCATGGCTAGTTGACGTAGTCCCACACATTCATGGCGTGCAGGTCATCAGAGCAACCGCAGGATTGCATATACACCCAGTCAGAGGACTGATGACCTGCTTGAGGCTGAGGCCAAGATGAAGAGCATCGTTCCAGAGAATGGAGTGCCGGTCTTGCAAGTGTCGTGAGAGCTCCCTTGCACCAGTGAACGCTCTGCCACAGCACAAGCACTGCACTGTCAAAAAGGTTCGAGCACCTGCTTCACGAAGATATGGACCAAGGCGGCCGCTCAGCAAGGCAGCCTTGAGTTCAGGGCTAATGGCAGTGTCCGGGACGTGCTTGCGAGGATCAAAGTGTTTACAATGACCTTTCGTGATGTGATTTCGTAGGGCATCCAAGGAAGTGACCAACAGTCCACAATGAGAGCAGGCTGGTTCCCCTTCCACTGAGTCACGTTTTGGATCATAACGATGAAGCTGCTGTTGGTGTTCTTGAAGATGAACAGTCAGGTGCACTCGAGCATCAAAAGTCTGGGAGCAAAGATGACACGTCCAGGAAGGAGAGACAGGAGGAGGAGAGCCGGTCTTAGCTGAGGCCGGAACCGTGGTGCTCTGCTCACTGTCGTCCATAGAGGTGTTAGTCAACTCAGCCTGCAAAATGGCAGTCTGGAGTAGGATGGGGCATCCATGCTGCTGCTTCCATGAAAGAGAGCAGAAAGGGCAGGGTGAGCTCTGCACGAGATTCTTCTGTAGTGCAATCATCTGATCAATACCAGGAATCAGCACTTGTGGGTGTGCCTCTCGAAGGTGTACTATCAGATCACGACTGCGGGCGCACCATCTTCCACACTTGAGACAGTGATGGGAAAAGAAGTCACACACTTCCCGATCCTGCTGCAAATCGTGCCATTGTTCACCACGGACGAAGTGGGTGACCCGTGCTCGAAGGGCAGAGAGGTTCATAGCCTGAGTGGAAGCAGAAGCAACAAAGAAATCATCAAGAGAACGCTGTGCTGCTGAAGGCTTACAAGGCACATCATACTTATCAAACGAAAGCTAATCACGCCACAAAGAGGCTGGGATTGCGTGTGAGCTTGACAAGGCAGTGGTATGTTCAAACGGTCGAGCATGACAGCGTTTCTGAGTGATGTGCATACGAAAGGTGCTCCAATTGTCAAACTTCTTCGAACAACGTGCACACTCCGGGAGACCTTCAACGGCGCGCAACTCATAGTCAACGGGTTGAGGCAAACAGAACATTGCATGACTGCGCGTGAAGTGCCGGTGAAGATCAGTCACATCCGTGAAAGCAGCATTGCAAATATGACAACACAGGCCTGATCGAAGATGACAAGTAGGCAGGTCAGCAGGAGAACTCGTGTAGAGGGCCTCACGAAAGCAATCAATCACACGAAGGGAGGCAGACAACGAGAACCGAGAATGACTCACAACAATGTCACAACTGATCAAATTAGTCAGATTACGGTCATGCTGAGACAGCCTGGCCTGCGCAGATCGCCGCAGAGACTCAATGGGATGCTCAAGGCCAAAGGCGTGTAAAACGGCAAGATGACTGTCATGAGTGTGAAAGGATTGATTGCCCGTAATGATACGAAGTTGCTTCATGAGACAGGTGACATGCCGAGCGAGAACACGTGTGGTGAGACCAACTGCCAACAAACCGTATTCAGCACATGGAACAATGCATGTTTGCCACAGCCCAAGCCTAATCTTAAACGGCAACCGGCGTTTGCTATAGAGCCATCGACTCAGGGTCATGGCAGATGATTGAGCTGCATGAGTGCGCATGGATTGGGTTGATGTCTCAAAAGCAGCATAGGAGATGCGAACACCGAGGTAAACAATCGAGGAAACAAGTTTCAATCGCATGTGACCATTTCTTCTGGGCAAAAGTAGGTAGGCACCGTTGGCCCCGCGCTGTGTGAGCAAGGCTTGCCATTTCCGGTGTTGGACACCTCCTAGTTGCAACATGGCGACAGTTTTCTGTGGGTTAACAGTCAAACCAAGATCTTCAAGACAGTCAATGACAAGACCCAGGTACCGCAGGCATTGGCGGAGCTCACAACCATCCCGAAACGTGCTCCCCCCTTGGACGTCATCAGCAAAAATGTTGAGACAACGTTGGATCCAAGCTTTGGGAACAAGCCTAGACAGCCGTCGAAGAAACCGAGTCATAAGAACTGCCCACAGAGTGGGGGCTCCAGTGCAGCCCTGCCGAACACCCTTCCCGCTATGCTCACAAATGGAAGTGTTGAGATGAGTGTAATGGTATCGGGTGCCCGAGCGCCACTCACCAATCAAGGTAGCTATCCCAGGGTCGACCCCACACTCAACAAGACCATGAACGATTTCAGCCCTAGGTGCACAATCAAAAGCTTTGCTCACATCCAAAAATACCTGAACAGCACCACAGATGCTTGGTCCAATGATACCGTCCGCTCGATCATGCTGGGTGGGTCGCTGACAAACACGCAAGTCCGTGGCATCTCTACAGTGTTGAGCCACTCGTGAGATCGGATCGAACGTCGATCGATGAGGGAGGTAGGCGTATTGCGGCCATTCAACAAGCATTGGCCAGGCCTGGGAACGAATGCTGTCAGCAACAACTTTCAGAACAGCCTTACCAAGGGGATCCGTAAGGGCGAGGGGACGTAAGGACGAAGGGTGACTAGGGGGCTTATTAGGTTTGGGGATGAAACTAAGCCATCCGTCTTTCCAAGTTTGAGGGATGAAGGGAGGACGACCAATCCACCAGTGGCTCAGCTGGCTAAAAAGAATGCTCCCTACTCTCTCAGCTTGGAGGCGCCACACAGCGCCTGGTGCACAGCCAGGGGCAACAGCTTTGGTTTCTGGGATCTTTGCAATAGCTCGTGTCAACTCAGCCTGACTAAAGGGCATGGTCTTCAGCCACTCGTCGGTCAGGACCCTGCCAAGTACTACGGATGTGCTGTCGAAAACAGGCAACTTCCTCAATGGTGCTCATAAGCTTTCCGTGCTGATTCCTAAGCTTAAGTTTTCGATCTACACGAGGAAGCAAAGCGCGTATGCAAGCAAACAAGGTGTATGAGTCATGTCTGGCAGCTGCCTGAGCAGCGGTCTCAATGACTTCAGCAAGTTTGTGCGTCTTGTGTAGGCGGACAAGCCGTGCATGTTGCCTGTGACACAAGTTGAACTTAGTGCAGTGCATCCAAGCTAGAAAAACATTACGGATCGAAACAGTAGCGGGCTTACGAAAAGCATGGAAGTGTGTCCATTTTTTGTGCACAACACTCTTACAGGTAACGGGGGTGGTCACCATAGTTTGAGTTGAGGTGGGATCCACACGGTTTGAGGTGGCGAAGTGGGAACGAAAACACTGCAAAGCTTGGGTATGCCAACAATGAAGAACATGCTCAAATTCAGCACACACAGGTGCAATGTCTGACTGAAGATTCATTGCTGAATGAGCCAAGTCCCTCATTCCCGCCTGTGGGGCAGCAGCTTCCACCCAATGCATGTCCAGTACCCCCTGAAACACCCTGTTGACAATGCGAGTGCCCCGCCAGGCGTGCATCACGACCATGCTGTCTGTGTTTGAGCTTGAGGAGATCTACCTGTTTTGAACTTCTGGGAGTGCGAGGTAGTGCCAAGTTGCAAAGCAAAGGCACATGTCGAGCACCTTGATCATGCGCAAACGGAGCCTCAGTGAGGAGTACTGCCTTGCGCGAGGAGGCATCCACATTCCGCTGGCGGATGAACACAAAATCAATCCTGGAGACAGCACCAATTGGATTGTGGGAAGTAGGCCCAAGGCGTGCATCCCAGCAATTCAAAGCAACCAGGCCGTGAGTGATGGCGAGTTGATTGAACAAGGCCCGATCTCTGTGCTGGGTCCCCAAGACACGACGGTCGCCGTGGGTGAAGACATTGGTGCCCGTGGTGGGGTACCCGGCGGTGAGGCAGCAATTGAAGTCACCGGCCAAAATCAAACCATGCCTTGTGGCCAAGGAGTGCAGTTCAGCGTCAAGCGCAGCACAAAGGGTGGCACGAGCTTCCAAGTCACCACCAGTATGGCCAACATGTTGATAGCAGGCAAGAATGTCCAGGTACCTCGGCGCCAAATGTAGACGAACATGGACGAGCCTGCCAGGAATAATGATCCGATAGCTCATCAGGTCCCCTTTGCAGAGGAGCTTGGAGATAACAATCAAAATGCCAGCGCCCTTACCCTTGTCAGATCCACTATGGACAAAAAGCCATTTGTCACTTTTTCAGGTCGAATCAAAGGTCCAGCGGGTTTCCGGAAGGATGTACACCCCAGCAGCTTGGCATTCGGCCCATGACAAAAACTCATGAAGGCGGTGACTAGACAAACCACCAGGATTCCAGACCATGGTGAAAATTCGATGTTGAGGAACATGCACCTTATTGGAGGCCAGTGGTCCAGTTTGACGAGGTCCCATGCGGCCCAGGGGTTGAACAGGTTTCGGAGGAAGTGCTTTGTCAAGAAGCGGTGCAGGAACGTCGGCACGATTCAAACACTGCAACAAAATCCGTGGGTGGCAATACGTCGAACAGCTCTTCGATAACTTCAATTGACAACTCCAGCTTTAGCGATCCTCAGGTCACTCTTTCTAAGGCCGTAGCCCACTGGTGGATTCATGCCATGATCTTTCATGGAGTCCGAGTAGAGGCGAAGCCAGCTCCACTCAGACTCCATTCCCGTCCTGCCCATGGCAGCAGGACAACCCTCGCTGCTATGCCAGCCCAGGTGCAAACCAAGGAGTAGGGTCCTCAACGGACCAAACAAGGGCATGACAGCCTGGATTTGGGACCAGGTTCCAGCCAAAACCGAAGACCTTCACCACCACATGGCAAAGGACGAATGCACGCTCATGTGCTTTCGGGCCGGATGCAGCTTCGCTCTTAGGTTGGAGGCCATCGCTCTTAGGTTGGAGGCAATCCCTCTTAGGTTGGAGGTCATCGCTCTTAGGTTGGAGGCCATCGCTCTTAGGTTGGAGGCCATTGCTCTTAGGTTGGAGGCCATTGCTCTTAGGTTGGAGGCCATCGCTCTTAGGTTGGAGGACATCGTTCTTAGGTTGGAGGCCATCGTTCTTGGGTTGGAGGCCATCGCTCTTAGGCCTCCAACGTTCTTAGGTTAGAGGCCATCGCTCTTAGGTTGGAGGCCATCCTTCTTGGGTTGGAGGCCATCGTGCTTAGGTTGGATGCCATCGTTCTTAGGTTGGAGGCCATTGTTCTTAGGTTGGAGGCCATCATTCTTAGGTTGGAGGCCATCGTTCTTAGGTTGGACATTTTTTTCGGACATTTCGAACGCTAAGTGCTCAGTGGCGACTTTGCGCGGTTCCATCGTGAAGTATTCACGGCTTCTCAAAAGAAGGCTTTGCATGATCAGATGATCGCATCAAGCGCTGCTATGCAGCCAGTACTCAATCCTGGAACAAGGCAAGGATACTAGTTGGATCCTGCACAGGTTCTGTGGTCTCAAAATCAACCTGCATACTGCACAGCTCCGATGTGCGGAGAAGCCAGATCATGGCCACCTGAGTTTCAAACCATCCCGGAAGGCGAGAGGTCGCCATCGCTCGGGAATCATCATCACACATCAGCCACTCCGTGGCTGCAGTGAGGTCAAAACACTTCAAGGCGGCGCGAAAATGACCAGCATTGGGACGTCCCAGGTGGGCAAGTGCAGCGATTGGGGTGTACTCGACAAAGTCAAGTTGAATGCCATCACCTGTGAATCGAGGGAGCCGGATCACTGAATCAAGGTGCACCCTTGCCATAAGCTTCAGACCATCCCCACTGCCTGTCATATGTCGGAGGCGGTCCAAATGCACACAGACCAGGGAGGGGAGGTGAGTGTACGCCGTGATCATGCCAGCTTCGGTATGCCAATTCTCAATCAACTGATGCAAAAATTGAACCGTATCCGGCATCACACGTAGGTGCAACATGTTGACTCCAGCAGCGGACGCATGTCTTTTTACTGCTCCAGATTCCCTGGCGTAGCGACGCTCCCAGATGTTGTGGACAGTAGACAGGTCCATTTTGGACATCAGAAACAGTGTAAATTCAACAGCGTCATGCTGCTGCACCCCATTCCAAGTGGCAAGTTGAGCATCAAAGGCCGTCAGGTCAAGGACCAAGAAAGGATTGGATCCCTGATGCAGCATGCTTTCAATGCCAGCTTGGAGCAACCCCCAGTCTTCAAAAGCAAAATGCTGTCTGTGCATCGTGGCCCAAACCATTGCCTGCGTGGATGAGTTGATGTAGCAATGGTTGGCAGGGTTTTGCAATTCCCAGAACACCACGGTTCGAGCCAGGTGCACTCGATCTGCTTCCATCATAGGCTCTGTAGCATGTCCTTGACCTTCACGGCCAAGGGTGAGGCCTTCAGCGTGTGAGGCTTCATCTGGATGCCTGCGATTTGCCACAAGCTGAGATGACAGCTCGTGGTGAGAAGGTGGTGAAGTCGATCGTTGCGTTGCCCCACCTGTAGCTTCCATGGTTGGCTCTTGGTGGACTCTTGTTTGCTCAAGGAATGGAATCGTTGGATCGCTCCCTCTTCTTTGACGAGGGTGAGCAACTCCTCCAGGAGTTCTTGTGCTGCTGCCATCGTCATAGGCGTTTTCGTCTTGGACAGCACGAGCTTCTTGTTGGCCTGATCCCATTGAGTGTACGGCCATGTCAGGTCCTCCAGCAAAATGCCGTTCTTCACCATGGTGGCTTCAGTGGGTCGTGATCTGGGCAGGCCATCAACTTCAGAAGCCTGCGTTGCAGTTCTCGTAGAAGTGCAAGGATCAGGAAGGTGCGGAGGGTGGTGGTCTTCTCCTTGAGATCCGTCCATTGCCGGTGAGCCGACTGCAGCAGTGGAACGCTGCCCTCTTGGCTTGGAACCAAGAAGAGAATGAATGTATCCTGCATTGCGCTCGTCTGCAGATCCTGGTCGTGCCGAAGCATCAGTTGACCCATGGCTCGAATGAGATCTCGTAGAGGGGGCTCCCGGTCCGCCATCTGCCGATCTCGCTTGCTTGACCCGAGCCTGGCTCTCTTGGATTGATCCTGATCTTTTCCCAGTGTGTCCACCTGGCCCCAGCCTTGGAGCGCCACCAATGATTGCTCCGTGAAAGCGTCCTCCATGGCTGCCGAGCCAAAATCGCTCATGGATGGGAAGAGCGATCAAAGAGGAGATCTGGATCAACGTAGGACAAGCGATGAGGTGAGCCCTGAGGTCGTCTCGAGCCATACCACAGAAACAGCATCCAGGTGAGATGGCCATGGGAACGGGCAGCAAGCGCAAGATCTGTTGTACAAACATCATCAGACCACGTTCTTGACAATGATGCTCAACAAGCAGATGGGTCTGTAGGTCAGTGCCATGCCCCCGATAATCACACATGAAACATCGTGAACTCAGCAGCTGGATCAATGCATCACACTGCCACAACTTCTGAAATTTGCGATCAATCAGCCAGGAGTGCACATCAGTAACCAGCTCAGGCGGAAGAACACCTGGACGAAGCAACTGTTCCAGGATCTCTTGATCAAATACCCATGGCACCAGCAAGTCATCATGCAGCCGTAAATGTGTCATAGCAAGTTGTCGGAGCCCCACACATTCATGCTTAGAGGTCATAGAGGCCACTGCAGGGTTGCAAATGCATCCCGTCAACGGACTGATGACGTGCTTAAGGCTGAGACCAAGTTGAAGAGCATCATTCCACAGGATGGAGTGCCTCTCTTGCAGGTGTCGGGAAAGTTCACGCGCCCCAGGAAAGACACGACCACAGCACAGGCACTGCACAATCAGAAAGGTTCGAGCACCTGCTTCTCGAAGATAGGGTCCAAGGCGTCCACTCAGCAGGGCGGCCTTGAGTTCAGGGCTGATTGGAACCTCTGGGACTGGTTTGCGTGGATCAAAATGCTTGCAATGCCCCTTTGTGATGTGGTAGCGGAGTGCATCCATTGATGTGACCAGAAGACCACAGTGAGAGCATGCCGGTTCTCCTTCTACAGAGTCTCGCTTGGGGTCATACCGGTGCATCTGCTGCTGATGCGCTTGCAGGTGTGCCGTCAGCTGAGCCCTGGAGGGGAAAGTCTGCGAGCATAGGTGGCAAGGCCAAGTATGTGAAGGCGACTGTGCCAGCTCCTCCGAGGTCTGGGCATGGATCGGTGTGGTAGCCGAGGCCTCCATTGCCGTGCTCGTCTCAGCCTGCAGGATGGCGGCTTGCAGGAGTATGGGGCAGCCATGTTGCTGCTTCCAAGAGAGTGAGCAGAAGGGACATGGTGAGGTCCTGACATGTGTCCTCTGCAGTGCAACCATGTGATCAATCCCAGGGATCAGGATCTGTGGGTGAGCCTCACGGAGATGAACAACCAACTCCCGGCTACGAGTGCACCATCGACCACACTGTATGCAGTGATGAGAAAGGTAGTCACACAGCTCACGATCCTGCTGGAGCTCGGCCCATTGATTCCCCCGAACGAAGGCAGCAACTCTGGATCGAAGGGAGGAAAGGTTCATCACCTGAGCGCGAGGCAGGCAGGCAAAATAATCCCTAATGGTGGATTTGACCGTTGGGGAGTGATTGCAATTATCAAACTTATCAAAGCTGACGAGTTCACTCCACATGCGCACAGGGATAGTTTGTGTGAAATCAGGTTGAGAATGGCGTGCATACTCGAACGGTCGACTGTGACATCTCATCTGAGTGATGTGCAATCGGAAGGCTCCCTAGGTGGCAAAAATCTGCTTACAGAAGGCACACTGTGGAAGACCTGCAACGGCATGCTGTTCATAATCAACCAGTTGCAGTGAACGCACCATAGCGTGAGCTTTGGTGTAATGTCTGTGGAGGTCAGTGACCGTGTTGAAGGAGGCCCCACACACGTGACAGTCCAGGCCTTGTGAGCAGCGCCCAACAGGCAGGTCCACAGGGGAACACACGTAGAGGGCCTCACGAAACTGGTCAATCAAACGCAGCGAGACAGTCAGCGAGAACTGGGAATGAGTGACAACAATATCCTGAGATTGCAAGACCCTTAAATGATAATCGTGTTGCTGCAGCTTGGCCTGTGCAGAGCGTCGAAGAGACTCGATGGGATGCTCAAGGCCAAAGGCGTGAAGGACAGTCAGGTGACTATCATGCGTGGCATGAGATTGATTCCCAGTGATGATACGCAGCTGTTTCATGAGGCAAGTGACATGCTTTGTAATGACACGTGGCGTGGGTCCAACAGCTAGCAACCCATATTCAGCACATGGAACAATACAAGTCTGCCAGAGCCGAAGCCTGTGTGAAAATGGCAGGCGGCGTTTGCTGTACAACCAACGACTCAAAGACGAGACCGACTTCTGAGCAGCCTGTGACCGCATGTCCTGAGTGGTAGTCTCAAAAGCAGCATAGGACACACGAACCCCAAGATAAACCATGGAAGAAACAAGCTTCAGCCGCATGATCCCATTTTTTCGAGGCAGCAGTAAGTAGGCTCCATTGGCCCCACGATGAGTAAGGAGAGCTTGCCATTTCCTTTGGTGTGTCCCACCAAGCTGAAGCATGGCGACAGTTTTCACTGGATTGACGGTCAGGCCAAGCTCTTCTAGACAGTCAATGACATGCCCAAGGTACCGCAGGCAAAGGCGGAGTGTTTGTTCATCACAAAAAGTACTACCACCCTGAAGGTCATCAGCAAATATATTAAGACATTTCAGGATCCATTGCTTAGGAACAGTTTGCGACAAGCGTTGCAGGAAGCGAACCATCAGCACCGCCCACAGCGTAGGGGCACCAGTACAACCTTGTCTAACCCCTTGACCACTCTGTTCACAAATGTTAGTCCCCAGGTGGGTGTAGTGATATCGGGTGTTCGAATGCCATTCACCAATCAGGGTGGCAAGACCATGATCAACCCCACAGTCAACAAGGCCGTAAATGAGCTGGTCTCTGGGAGCACTGTCAAAAGCTTTGTCCACATCAAGGAAAACTTGAATAGCGCCACAGATCACAGGACATTGAAGCCCATTGGCCCGGTCATGTTGGGTGAGTCTATGCAAGCCACGAAGAACTCTAGCTTCACGACAGTGCTGTGCCACCCGTGAGATCGGGTCAAAGGTAGAACGATGGGGAAGATAGGCATATTGAGGCCATTCAACAAGATGGGGCCAGGCTTGGTTTCGGATACGGAGTGCCACGAGTTGCATCACAGTTTTACCAAGGGGATCAGTGAGGGCCAAGGGACGCAACATGGAGGGATGACTAGGAGCTTTACCAGGCTTGGGGATAAAGCAAAGCCAACCATCCTTCCAAGACTGGGGAACCATCGGCGGTCGATCGATCCACCAGTGACACAACATGTCAAACAGCCAATTGCCAACCCTCTCAGCTTGAAGTCTCCAAACCGTACCTGGAGCACGGCCCGGTGCAACCGCTTTGGTTTCCGGAGTTTTGGCAAGGGCACAAATCAGTTCGTCCCGGTCAAAAGGCATGGTGGTCGTCCAGCCAAACTGGGGACAGCTGGCGGGCCCCTGCCAGGTGCGACGGATGTGTGCACGAAAGCAAGCCACTTCTTCCACAGTGCTCATGAGCTGTCCATGCATGTTACGAAGTTTAATCCTTCTATCACTCTTAGGCATGAGAGTACGGATACATGCGAACAAGGTGTACGAGTCATGATTAGCAGCAGCCTTGGCAGCTGTTTCAATCACATCGGCAATGCGTTGCATCTTGTTCGAATGGACAAGTCGAGCATGTTGCTTTTGCCTCAATCCAAACTGAGTCATGCGCCACCATACATTGAACACCGTCCTACTCATGATCGGTGCAGGCTTTCGGAACGCATGAAAGTGTTTCCACTTATTGCGAACGACCTGGAGAGAACTAATCGGTGTGTCCAGGGTGGGTTCACGGCACTGAGCATTTAGGGAGGAAGGGATGGTGAAGTGCTTACTAAAACACTGCAAAGCATTAGCATGACAGTTGTCAAGTTGTGCCACAAATAGGTCAGGATTCGGCATGGACGGGCTAGAAAAGTCAGTTGCTGTATTTGCCCAAGGTTCAGCATCATGAGTCAGGCCATCGGAGGGCCAAGGTGGCCAGGTCAAGACACTATGCACCATCTGGTCCAGCTCTGCTTCAAAAAGCCGCCACTGAGGAGTGCCGGCCAGCCTAGCCTCGCGCCCATTCTGTCGATGCTTGAGCTGCAGCAGCTTTTCCCCATGAGGAACCTTAGGAGCACGTGGTAACGCAAAATTGCATAGCAAAGGCTTGTGATGTGCTCCAAGGTCATGTGCAAATGGTGCCTCAGGTATGACTGCTCGTCGTGAATGAGCATCAACAAATTTCTGCCGAATAAATACAAAGTCAATTCTGGAAACCGCCCCAATCGGATTCACAGAGGTAGGGCCCATAGTAGCATTCCAGCAGTTCAGGGCGACCAAACCGTGTTGCAGTGCAATTTGATTGAACAAAGCACGATCCCGGCGTTGCGTGCCCAGCACCTGTCTGCCTTTGTGAGTGAACACATTGGTACCAGTGACTGGGTATCCAGCAGTTAGGCAGCAATTAAAGTCGCCAGCGAGAACCAATCCATGGCGTCGTGCCAATGCATTCAAGGCCCCATCTAAGGTCGTCCAAAAGGAGGCTCTCGCCTCCATGTCTGCTCCAGCGTGTCCCGCATGCTGATAGCAGGCAAGGATGTCCAAATACCTGGGAGCAAGATGCAACCGCAGATGCACCAAACGACCAGGAATGATGGTTCGATGGCTCAGCAAGTTTCCAGTGCAAAGCTTCTTCGAAATGATGATCAGAATGCCAGAGGTTCGGCCACTGCCAGATCCACTGTGGACAAATAGCCATCTAGCATCCTCCCATGTGGAATCAAAAGTCCATCTAGTTTCAGGGAGGATGTAGATTCCAGTCTGTTGGCATTCAGCCCAAATCAAAAATTCCTGAAGCTTGCTCCTGGACAGTCCACCGGGGTTCCAAACTAAGGCTCCAATCCTGTGTCGTGGGACATGAGCATGGTTCGAGGTCAGGTTCCCAGTCCAACGAGGGCCCATTCGGCCTATCTTCTTGGAGGTGCAAGGAGGGGTCAACTGGTTAAGATGGGCCACCGAAACATCAGCTTGATTGAGACATTGCCCCCTATACCAGCAATAACCGTGTGAAGCAATGCGTCGGAGGGCCCTTCGATAGCTGCGTTTAGCAACACTATGCTTGTTTTTCATCAAATCATGTTTGCTAGGGCCGTAGCCCACTGAGGGAAGCATGCCATGTTCTTTCATGAAGCACTCGTGGGCAAAAGATGTCCACGAATGCTCCATTCTCATCTCCTCCATGGCAAGGAGACAACCCTCACTGCCGTGCCTGCCCAGCCACCGAAACAAAACCAAGATCCAGCACAAGAGGCAGCCGGGCATAGCACTCCAGGAGTTGGGAGGCCAATCTTCAAGGCGGAGACCACCAATGGATGGCGTCAAAGTCGAAGCACGCTCAGGTGCATTTTGGGCCATCGTTCATAGGTTGGAGGCCATCGTTCTTAGGAAGGAAGCCATCGCTCTTAGGTTGGAGGCCATCGTTCTTAGGTTGGAGGCCATTTGCTCTTAGGTTGGAGGCGGTAGGGGGGCATCGCTCTTAGGTTGGAGGCCATCGCTATAATTTTTGTCTGCACTTGTTTCGATGGATTTCATTTGACCACACGTCTTGCGCCTCCAGCACTGCGCGCTCCTCTGGGCGGAGTCCACCCAGCACGGGGAGCTTCTGCCGGGCCTTGGTAGGTGTCTTGCTAGAAGTTCATAATGGAATGCTGGTGGCTAATATGGGATAGCTACGGTTTCTCCAGCACCTTGGCTGAGTGAAGAAACAGTTGTATTCCAAAAAAAACATTGCCAGGATTTGGGATTTGTGTGCAAAAAATGTCCTGCCTACTAGTAAAGGGTCGTTATGTCCGAGACGTCACGGTTTGTACCATTTTGGTTTGCGCCTCTTCCCCCTTTTCAGTGTATGGGGCACATCAAGAACAAGCCTGCCATTACGTCCTGAGACTGCGACAAGAGTGTCCCCGATCTGCGGCAATAGTCGGAAAGAATACCATTACTAAGTCACTTCCCTCCGTGTTTGTGAAAAGCTAAGACTGTGTCGTGTCCTGACAATCTCCACAATCTTAATTGATTCAAGAGCATGTCAGGCTAGAAACATGAAAGAATGGAGGTTGGCAAAGAGACGGACTGAACTCTTCAATGAATGACTGGTCCTAATTAATTCATGAACCATTTCTTGTGCTGTGCTTCAGGCATCCAGCAAAGCAAATAGAAAGATACAAAAGGCGCTTTATGGAGGTCTGCCAGCACTCTTGCTCATCTCTCTGGCTCGGCACCCGCCGCCTTTGAGGGTGAGAAGGATGGCATTCCAAAGTTTTCCATCTTCTGGGCTACAGACCTTAGAATCTATAGAACGGATGCCAAAGTTAACAGGAGCTCTTGTCGATTATGTATATATATATATACAACTTGAAGTCCAGTCTGACAGGCCCCGGGCAATGCTTTGCCGACCAACATGGTGACAGAATGGACTCGTTGCAACTGAGTGAAAGAGAACATATAGTTATATATTACGCATATTTCCCTTGAAACGCAAAGAGGCTGCAGTATATACATGCATACTTTATGATGCCAGGATGTTATACATCTAGGCTGTGATCTGTGCTGAAAATGGTTCGCACTCCTTCTTGGCGATGTGGGACTCTAAAATGTTTCGTTGAGCTCACTTTGCCATCACCTTCTTATGTCTCTCTCTGCTAGTTGTCTGCTCTCAGGAACTGGGTTCCTAGACTGTACTGCTATTGGGTTGGTATCTGGGTGGTCTCTTCTGTATTCTGCTATGTCAAGTAGTTCCTTGTACTTCTCCAGTTCTTCCTCAACCCTGTCTGCAGCATTTTGATTTCCTGTTCCTAGTAGGTTCCAATGTTGTTTTCTCAACGCTTCCATTCTAGTATGGAACCCACCACACCTGTACTGCAATCATTCTCATATATTCTGGTCGCATGGATATTTCTCTGCTTCCCACTGAGAATGATCTGTCCAGTGGTCCTCCTGATGGTTTTGTTCCTTCACTTGCTGCTTCTAACACTACTCTGTGTCTTTCATACCATCCTTCTGTAGCTTGCATAGTTTCCAAACTCCTTCTGCCTAATGTTGGACGCTGATGAATAATAGGGCCCTCTATAACGCTAGGTTTTTGAAAAATAGTTTTGACACCCCGTTTGTTTTAAGGGTCCTCTATTATGCCAAAGTTTTCGGTGGTCTAATTTTCTGACTATCTGAAAAATATTCAAGGTTTAGTATATTTCCTTCTGAGCCCTGTCACTGCACTCCCACTCTCTTCCCACTAGCTGGCTTGCTGAGTACATAATTGGTAATCACAGATTTCTTTAGTTCCTCAAAACTCACAGCTTTTTAAAAGCATCAACTCCTTAATCAACCCTCTATGTGAAGCTTGCTCCTAAGCAAATTTACAAGGTAGTAGATCAGGGCTGCCTTTGATCCTAAATAGTAAACTTGCTTGAAGGGTCCTCAATCGTGCAAAGTTTTTCCTCGGAAAAATTATAAATAGACCTTGCTACTACTGAGTCAATGGCGAAAGAGGGCCAAAGAGGTCAGCGACCTGGACATCATCTGAATTGGTTGCCATGGCTCCAAGCTTGCGCTGAGGCTTGCGCGCTGAGGGCTTCTTGAGCTGAAGATCTGAAACTGGAAAGGAAAAGGGTTGCTGGGAATATCTAATTAATTACAACGAACCTTAGAAAGGAAAATGAATACTACAATCAAGTACGAAAGGAATCCCCCCAGGAACCCGGATTTTTTTTTGGCGGTAGTTTATTATAGGGGCCCTCCCATTTGCTTAGGTGAGAAGTTCCCCGCGTTGATTTCGTTCAAGATGTCATAGCTAAGAATGGCTTGCGTAGTTGGTGTTTCTCTTTCTAAAAACCTTCCATTGAGAATCAGCCCACTGTGAATTATCCTGACATATTCTTTGGCGCTAATTTCACATTCTGTGATCCTGAACTCTAGCTCATTTGATCTCCAATCAGTGTACTGCCCATTGTCATTTGTCATTGTAGCGTCTTTCCACATGACCCCATCGCTTGTAGAGCTTCCATAGCGCAAAGATCACTGCCGCAAAAAAAGGTTTTGCTTGCAATGATCACTATGACTATGATCCAAAATTTTGAGTTGGATTCCATCGTCTCTTCCATTCTCACGTCTTCCAATCCACACTGGATAGCGTCTCCTCTGTTCAAGCGTGCTTCTGTAACCATTGGCTGCAAGCCCTCCAACACTACCATTCTCCATCTTTGCAACCTTGCTGACTATTCCTGCAAAATTCTCCTTCTCTTCAAATACCCTTCTCTCATATTCTCCAACTCTCACTTGGTTTTCGCTGTGCCAGTAACCTATGAGGTTCATCAAACATCTGCTTCTTTGTCCTCCAAGCGGCTTTGTGTTGAGGTCTGCCATGTTGCTATCTGTTGGCACTTGTACCATCTTCAAGTCCTTCCTGTTCTGAACCCATAGCAGCTTTCCATCTAAGTGTCTCACTTATCCAACTCCTCTCTTAGTCACAAGTTGGCGCGCGCTTGATAAATCTGCGAAGATATAGTGGCCCACCTTTGCCCCAAGAGCAAATTCCAGAACTGCTCTGATATATTCCATCCAGGAAACTGTTGCATGTAGTTCTGTTTCACGCAAAGATAAGCTAATGGTCTTCTGCGTCCTGCTGCTGTTGAACAATGGACAACTGCTCAATGCATGGAATCCTCCTGACGTTGACTTTCTGTGGCTTTCATGTTTCCACTCCAGTCTGAATCTGAGAATGTCCCCAAGCACCAATAGCTCAATAGCTTTCTCCTTTCTTGACATAACCTTGTCCCGCTTGTAGAAACTCAAGTACAAGACAATAGTCCATAGTCCTCTTCAAGTAATCCTAGGGACTTCTTCGAGTGACGAAATGACATAGCTGTAGGATTTGATTCACTGTAAACGCTACAACATACCTCTCTTGACATAGGTAGATCCCCGACCCAACAATGCTTCTCAAAAAGGCTAATCTTCTCTTGCTCTGGTAAGGCTTCTGACTAGTCTTCTTCCATCTGGATCGAGTTGTCTGCTGGTAGCTGTTGAAGCTTGACGGGCCCAATCTGCTCTTCGTGGGCTTTCAACATCTGCTGGATGTAGTTGCCTGGTTCGATCCATAGTCCATCATCAACTTCGAGTTTGTACTTTCTCCTTAAGAAAGTGAAGTCATCTCCAACCCTCTCAATCTTGCTAACACTGGTGTCAAATTTGCTTTGAATCTTTGGAAGAAAGATTTCATTGATGTACTTTGAGTCTCCTGTGAGAATCAAATCGTCCACATGGATCAAAATGATACTCTTCTCGTTTCTTCCTAGGCATGGACACTCAGCACTGAACTTGTAATTTGAGTTCCTCTGTGAGGTAATCTGTGAACAAGTCAAACCATGCCTTTGCCCCAACTCATCCAGGTAAATTTCTCTTCACCAAGAATTCTTCTCCTCTCAAGACCACTTTCAATGGCTTCTCTTGTGGAACGTGTAGAAATGAGTCTTTCACATCAAGACATCCTAGTACCTGTGAAAATGCCCCTTCTGAACTTCTCCCTCTCTTGCCTCATCTTCTCCACTAATCCTTTGCAAGAATATTGTTGGTAGAAGCTTCAGTACATGTCCTGAAGTCGCTGGTGAGAGAAGATCTCCTCTTCCACCTCTTGACCGGGGTACCGTCTCCAATTTGGTATGGTTTCCTCCTCCGGCCATACACAATGCACACTGTCAAGTAACTGATTCCTCTTGCGCTTCCTTCTGGTTTCTCTAACACCTGCATCTTTTGGAGTCCTTTCTCTTCCACTTCATCAGCTACTCTATCAACCCATTCTTCTGGATCTCCTTCAGGCTCATATTCTCCATCACGCCACAAACATTCAGGTCCATTGATTTCTTCCAAGCCTGAATCATCTTCTTCTTCATCGCCCCATTCTTCTTCACCAACTTCTTCTGCACTTGGGGATAACTCTTCGTCTACACAATAAAGGTCTTGTCCTCCAACTTTCACCATGTTGATCTTGACTTTCTTGCTTGAATCATCTGATGGCCTGAGTTTCTTCATTGGGCTTTCCTCTTCAAGCAAGTCAAATGCTTCTCTTGGCCTGGACGGCGCTGATGATGACCTCAATCAACATAGTATAGGAGTAATTGGGTGTGGCTGTCCTGCTGGCACTTCTTCAACTGTTTTCTCATCTGCAAAGAGAACCTCCTGCTTCTTACTTGGCGTCTCTTCCCCACTTGGCTTTCTTTCACCTCCATCTCTTTTCATTGCACCAACAGCGGTTTCCAGCGGGGCTGGAATCTCCATTGGCTCTGGGAATAGTGGTTCTTCTTTCCCTGAGTCACTTCCTCCTTCCAACGCCTTTGCCATTACTGCCTCTCCATCTCTAAATTTCACCATTACATGTTCTCGAGGAATGTCTGCCTGTGCTACTGGTAACGCTTCTGCTCTCTTAGTGGCAATGATTCAGCCTCCAAGTTGGTTTGATACTCCCATGAAAATGCAATGAAGCTTTTGTATGTGGGTAGGCATTTGGACCAATCTTGATCTGTTCTCCTGATGCGCTTGCTAAGTACTACCTGCACTCCATCTGTAAGCATATAGTAGGCGTCTTGCCTTTCAACCTCCTTTGTTGTGACTCTTGGTGTAACCATGAACTGTTTCACCAAATTCTGCCAGAAGTCCTTTGTAGCTCTTGCCATACTGTATGAGTTGTCACTGAGATGAATGGGCTTGATCACTTGCTACCTGTCAAATATGGTTCCTCCAACAGTCTTTAGCGAGGTGTCCGGGCTTTCCAGAAGTGTAACATGTTGCCACACCTTTGCCTTTCTGGTCTTTGCCATTACTTTTGCCCTTGTGGTCACCTTCTTTTCCTTTCGGGTCTCCTTTTCCTGTCTTTCCTTTGCCCTTGGCATCCTTCCCTTTGCCTTTGCGATGATCGTTTTTACCCTTCTTACCTTTTCCTTTGGTATCTTGAACTCGATCAACCTCCTTTGGCGTAGGCCCTTGATAGTCTGTACTGCTACTAGCCACCATGGAAGTGGCCCACTTCTGCTGAGATCTGTCCCATTGCAACACTTGCTCCCTCAAAGTTTAGTATTGAACATTGTCGCCAATTGGCAAGTTCAAGTATGATTTGAGTTGCCAAGCTACACATCTCAAAAGAATAACAGATCTCAACTCTTCCTGAAATGTAGTACCTGACTTGACTGTCTCATCAAAAACCTCTTCAGAGTTGAGGTTGTAGCGCACTGTTCATTGAAAATGCTGGCCATGTAGTGGCTGCCCACAAGAGTGCTAAGCCTCTTGCCTTTGAAGTTCGCTTCAAAGCTTTATTACAGCTCCTCCAGGCATCAAATCCATTGGAATCTTCCACAGCTTTCACCAATTGCAGCGCCCTCCCTCTCACCAATGAAGCCAACAATCCATAGAGCGTGATGCACCTGGTCTTCTCTGCCTCAGTTGCTAAGTCCCAATCAAACTTCTCATTTGGCGTCTCGTGGCTCTCTTCCAAATCTTTTATGTAGCCTTCATCAAATGCACTCAGTTACTTCTCAAAGACCCGTGACCACTCTCTGAATGTCTTGACGTCTTCTTCTGCTTCTTCTTCTTCTGACTTGCAGTCAAAGATACTGGGCTTTGCTGACAACGTTGACCAATCTGTTGCTGTTGTTGATGGTTTCTTGTCTTCAACTGCTCTCTTCACTGCCTTAGCTGCGTTGCCAGCAGCACTGTGGTATAGTCTGAAGGAATTCTCTGATCTCCTCCATCTCTTTGTACTAGTGTCCTTATGACACAATGTACTGGGCACAGCGTGTTGCTTACAACAATTCTTCACCAGTCTAGCTGTTTGGGTTCCAAAGGCCCCAAATCTATGGCTCGAAATCGCACCCAGGATCCCAGTCGCCAGTCACCTAGGGCTTTTCAATCAGAGCTCGAGAGGGGGTTACCTCCTTCTCAGCTCCGCTACCATACGCACTTTTTACTTGAAATGCGAAAGGGCTGCAGTATATACACGCATACTTGATGATGCCAAGTTATACATCTAGGCTATGATCTGTACTGAAAATGGTTCGCATCTATATATATATATATATGTGTGTGTGTGTGTGTGTCACCCCCTGGGCAAAGGGTTCACCGTCTCTCCCACTTCCACAGGGATCCCACGCAGGGGGGCAGCAGGGAATCCATAGTTCTGCTGCCAACGAAGAGAGGTGTGGACATTCCGTGAAGCAGATTGGGACGCCAATCTGTGTACCTGCCAAGAAACTGTTGATCACGCTGTCCAATTTTCTCTTTTTGTTTTCCATGGTGGTTCACGATACTCCCACAAACCATTTTCCCTCCGCCGCTTTCAGCTGCCGGGCGCTGTCGCGAGTCTGCAGATGCGCACAACCATTTGTTGAAACATCTTCAATTGATCGGACTCATCACCCTGCCGTTGAGCCATTCCTTTCCTCGGGGAATTGAGTGTAACTGAATACAATTGTCAGAGTGTCTTTCGCTCAGCCGTCCCACTCGGGTGCTGAGTGCGATCCCCGTCATTGGGGCGCTGTTTCACTGGGAAAGCATTAACTGACCTCACCACCGTTCACAGGAACTCCACTGGAAGTCACCTCCACATCCACCGAATTAACTGCCACAACGGCCGCCGGGCCTAAACTCAGGACTTGCCAGTTCGCAGAGATTGCATTTTCCGCATGATCTTGCATGTTCACTCAAGCAGTTTGACCTGAGTTTTCAGCCGTTTAATTCGATGTGCATGAACACCCTACCACACCACATACTAACATTCCACATAACTGCAACTCCTACCTTTCCACAACAAGCGCTGAAGCTGCTGCCACCGAGCTAGTGAAGCTCTATGTCCAAAAAGGACACAACCAAATTGCTTGTAGCCGGTTTTTGAAAGGAAAAAGCGCCGATCACGGCGATTTGTGTGTGTCACCCCCTGGGCAAAGGGTTCACCGTCTCTCCCACTTCCACAGGGATCCCACGCAGGGGGCAGCAGGGAATCCATAGTTCTGCTGCCAACGAAGAGAGGTGTGGACATTCCGTGAAGCAGATTGGGACGCCAATCTGTGTACCTGCCAAGAAACTGTTGATCACGCTGTCCAATTTTCTCTTTTTGTTTTCCATGGTGGTTCATGATACTCCCACAAACCATTTTCCCTCCGCCGCTTTCAGCTGCCGGGCGCTGTCGCGAGTCTGCAGATGCGCACAACCATTTGTTGCAACATCTTCAATTGATCGGACTCATCACCCTGCCGTTGAGCCATTCCTTTCCTCGGGGAATTGAGTGTAACTGAATACAATTGTCAGAGTGTTTTGTATACAGGCAGCCAGCTGTAATTTTATATGATGCTTGGGAGATCCTTGCATATAGCAAGCACTATGACACTATGATTGATGGCTTTATATTCTATTGTCGCCCTTGGTTTGCCACAAGTCGTGGAAACCGGTTGGGGCTTTGTCGGCCAGGTACGTGTTCAAAAATGACCGCAGGATGAAACAATGAAACAAGACCACGCCGACTGGGCCATCCTGGCCATCGGGCCATCGATATCTAAATAGTTTCTCTACTGCTGGCATGTCAAAGCTGTCTTGATGAAGAAAGTGTCCCCAAGCATTGTTGTGGGTCAGGATATCCCGTGGCCTGTAGCACACGCGCATGTTTTGTGGTTCACCAACCAACTTCACTGGTTTTACAATTTGAGAAAAGGATGAAATCTTTCTCCACCCCGCGAAAATTGCAGTCAAAGGTGCTGGAGCGAGGGTGCTTCAGGATACGCAAACCTGACAAAGTTGAGGTTCACATTTCAGCCCCAGAAGCATGAAACCAATCAGCTGAGTCGAAGTTGAAGCAACTCTAACAACTGCATCAGGTAGTAGTGCGTCCTCAATATCCCTAGCCTTTTTTTTGACTTGATGCCTCGAACCTCTTGAACCTCCACTTGCACCTAGCAGGACTTCCTGCAAACTTCATCCAATCACATGTCAGGCATGCACTTCATGCAGCTAGACCCCATACTTCATGCTCCCAGCTTAGATGTCTGCTCTAAATTGTCCAGGTTGGAGTCTGAGCGGAGATGTTGCAAGGCCACCGCATGCAGCAAGCTGCAGAGGTGTGCAATGTCTCCATAGAAGGCCTCGTGTCAAAAGAGCAGTTTCTACAGAGAGCAACTCTATTTAAAAAACAAGATGGAGCCCACGAACCCGAATGCAAACACGTTCGAAAAGCTACATATGTCCAAATGACACTCTTGCAGGACACTCTTGTGGGACACTCTTCTGGGACACTCTTGTGGGACACTCTTGTAGGAAACTCTTGCGGGTCACTCTTGTAGGAAACTCTTGTGGAACACTCTTAGAGGACACTCTTGTGGGACACGGACACTCTTGTGGGACACTCTTGTAGGACACTCTTGTGGGTCACTCTTATGGGACACTCTTGTCGGAGACTCTTGTGGGACACTCTTGTGGGACACTCAAAGTCTGCAAAACGAGCATTTCGTACGAGACTTCCTCCAAAAGTCAAGCGGAAAACCCATCGGAGCACACACCTCACGCAGCCCTGCCAAGCAGTTTCGCGATTCCAGCCTCTCCAAACAACACCCGCTCACACGCCAATACAGCGACATTCACCTCTACCACAACTCGCAACCTCACGATTCCCTGCGCCTGCCACGAAAATCGCACTTCCACACCTCAAAACCCGCACAAAGTACTGCGCCTGCGACGAAAAGTGACAACATCATCTCGTGTGAGCTTCAACAAAATTTGCACCACACCACACGTTTGGAATGGCTTCGACCCGTTCTGAGCACACTCCCATCCACCAACATCGCCATTTCAGCTGAGACTTATCACGAAAGCAGAGCTTCGATGCCACACCCTGAAACGCAAATCCCAATGGCACGGCCACATCCAACACCCCAAAAACACAACTCTCCGAACGCTAGTCGCAATGGAACTGCGCAGCAAGCTGCGGATCTCACAAAACGCAGCGCCTGCGCAGTGAAATCATCCTCCACACTTCAACATCTTACATTTCCACACGATTCCTCGCTATTTCACACGAATCTGACACGTCACGTTTTCATCCGAAACCCTCTCCAAAAGCTTCCCCCAATGGCAGCGCCTTAGCGCTCTACTGCGAACGGTTGCGAACGGTTGCGGACGGTTGCGAACTTAGAAACAACGAGTCGCGAACAAGGCTCTACCCCCAGACCCCAAGAGTTAAACGAGAACCCTTCGCTACGCATTCGGGAAAAAATAGTGTGCCATTAAGTACAGTAGTTAGATGTATAGAATTAGTATGTAAGTTCTTCCCCCTTACTATCGATGTGAAACCTGAGTGGCCAAGCTGCCACCCAGCTCTCGTTCCTTTGCCGTTCCTTTGTCCCGGACAGAGTGGTGTGGACCACCCTTTCCTCCCGTAGTGGGATGAGGCAGACCGCTCTCCCCATCCTCATGGCGCTACACGGCAACAAAAAGAAATGCCCAACATTCAAACCTACATGCTCCAACCCTCTTGTCTTCTGCTCCATCTGGTCATGTGATTTGGCGGGGTGTTCTCCTGAAACATCCACAAGTACTGACTTGTCAACTCCCTTTTGGTTTTGTAGGTCCAAATTCTTGTCTCAAAGAGATCCTTCGACGAAAGACCAAGTACAACGTCTCATGAACAAGGAATCCTCACCAGAGATCAGTCCTGCGCTCCATAGAGCAGCGGCCTGTGACGTCCGTTGCCCCAAGCGTCTTTTTAGTCACTGGATTTCTGGAAGCTCTGACATCTTAAAAAGTTGATCCTGAAACTATGTACTCTCATGGAGTCTGAAACTTGCAGAAGCTGACCCAAGATAGGAAGGACTCCCTCTTAGGATTTATATAGAATAGCCAGTCTTCCATACCTGTGGGCAAAGCGAAGCACGAACAATCACTAAATGGCGGTTCATTCATGCGAGGCCCACGAAAAAAACAAAAAAAAAGGTTGTCAGTGTCCACCTTTTCAGTGTCCGGCCTATCCCGATTTCCAGCAGCATCAAAGGTGATGCCCATCAAGGCTCCATCGAGCCACTTTGCAGCCTTGGTCCAGGCTTAGACTCTAAAGAAGTCTTCCCCTCCCAAAGCGGGCCCACGAGGACAGGTGCTTCAAACGCTTGCAAAAATAGTTACGCAATGAGCCAAGTCTGTGAGAGTTTGAAAGAAACCTGTGATTGATTCCTCCCTGTCAAACCCGTGATTCATCTTGGCTCAGGTGGCTGATCTGAGCTATCAACCATGTTCTGCATGGCGCCTGGGGCAAGATTGTACACTCACAGTCTGTCTAGTCTCGAAGTCTCGCATGACTCCGTATCACAGCTTTTGAATAGCAGTTTGATCTTGACACCGTGTTCATCAAGCTCACAGCTGGTTCTGGATTGTCCTTTTCCAACTGCATCTGTGCCCCTGAGTCTTGCATGAAAATATGGCTTGCACAAAGGGGTCGGCAGCTTTTAGAGCTTTCTCACACGTTTGCAAGTAGGCTTCTCCCAGAGACTGGGATCATCAACACAATAACATTCCGATCACAAATGTTCAGGTGCTGCCCAGTGCGCCTATTGCCTCCCAGTAACGCTGATAAGCGAAGTTTGTCCTGCCCATGCCACAAACCCCTGTTGTCCGTGCAACTGAAGGAAGGGAAACATCATCATTGGAATCTGATGTGTCAATTCATTGTCTTCAATAATAACACCCCACCCACACGGATGTGCGACATTGGATAAGTCAATCCAAACAAAGGGAATGGGTTTTGGTAGATGCCCTCGAGCTGCTGTATCGACCAGCACAAACCACCCAAATCATCCTCATCCATTCATTTGCTATAATGTCCGAGGATGTCCGTCCTGAAAACCATCAGGAAGCCTTGCGGAAAGCCAACGCAGGCGATCACAGCTTTAGGACATCACATCAGCAGCAACGCAACTCAGCCATTCAGCACTTTGAAGGCTTGAAAACTCGCAAGTGCATAAAGGATCCTGACTCGAGCCTAGAAGGTAGGCAAAGAGCTGAAAGGCATAGGGATGACTGATGAATTCATTCCTCGCAGTTGGAACTTGGAGATCTACATGTTTCAATGCGGACAAAAATGGTTTCTGCAGCTGGGCAATTCGGTGAAGGCAACATCACAACCCCTTCCCAAGCTTCTGTGCGAATGGCCGAATTCTCATCTATCAGCCAGGTTCGAGCGCAAAAACGAAGGTCGCAAAGAACACGCGACCCAGGTTCGAACGCCAAAGTGTGGCTTTCAAGTTATATGCAAGATTGAAATGCCCTGCCACAGCTGGCCACAAGAAGACCGGGCCTGTCTCGGATGATTTCATCTAAAACGGTCACATAATTCAGGATGAGGCTAATGGAGAGCGCGATTCTGGGCGCGCAAAGCGGTTTTGGTTGGTTCAAAAGAGCAAAAAGGGAGCACCTCCAAGCAAATTGCTCAAATAGTGTACAAAGTTGTGTGTTGGTGGGGTTGTGTAAAAAGGCTAAAACCAGGCCAAAGCAATGTTTCCTGCAAAGTTACAAATAGTCAGGTTTCTTTGAAGCAGCGTTGCATGAAGAACAACAGGCATTATTTAATGTTCTATCTGAACTGCATCCAAGGAACAAATCAGGGATCACCTTGGTGGACAAATTTGGAGTGCGGTTGAAAGACTTAGAAAGAAACCTGGCCTGGATGGTTTTTATCGAAACACCGGAACTCCAAAGGATACCAAATACACAAAAATCGAAGGAATACCTGGGCACGTGCCTCCAGGCATGGACCGGGCGAAGGAGACTGCGACCAAGGCGCCCCAAAGGGCCAGGAGGTGCCCACCAATCGAAAGAGAATGAAGATACCGCCATAGCCCTTCCTTTCGATGGTGAGGTTCTGCATCCCAAAAAAGTTTTTAAAAAAAACGAATCATCTCCAAGATCCAATGAAGACAGGTTAAGTTTTGTTTGCATCGAGGGTAAAGTTTGTCTCGATCTGCTTCAAATAGAAAGAAAAGGTGTTTGAGCCGGCGTCTCATAAAGCTAGGGTGCACTGAGAAAAAAGGGCTGAGTTTCGCAACTTTGTCAACCCAGCACACAGTTGTTTCCACGGCATCTACTCAGCTTGGCCACGCCAAAAGTCTAGACGAGTCGAATACCCCTTCACGATTTCAGTGGGTGACATGGACTAGCATCGCTGGTGCCTGTAGTAAATCATCGCATCCCAATGCGCACTCCTCGGCAAAACTAAAATAGAATAAAATAGAACCATGTGCGCAACACTGCTCAAATGGATGCACCAAACTTTGAAACCACATGTATGTGTTTGTATGAATACATATATATATATATATGTGTTGCTAGGCGTCACTGGAAGCACTATCACCAAAAGCAGTCTTCCCTTTTCCACCGCGCCCTCACTCTGCTATAGCCCTCAACCTCTTGGGCCGCCCTACCAGCCTATCCGGAGATGGCTGTGGATGCCCGAGCATTAGGGTTAATCGGAATGCTTGTCGTACTCCGACAAATGAACAAACTGGAGGCCAATTTCCTTGTGGAAGTGAGAAGGTGGGGAAATTCACAAGTCACACAGAATCGCCGCATCAGCTTCGCCCTGTCTCAAGCAAAGCACAACGACAAAATTGACCGTTCAAATTGGGAGTCTTCAACTAGCTGCAGTCAATACAAGACCCGGGACCTTGATTGCATACTGCGTGAAGCCAGGAAACACAAAGGCACCAAAGCGCGTGCGACGTCACAGTTTTTTGACTGTTTTCAGATGCTCCGGTCGCGTCCGCCAAAAGCGCGGAAATTCACTCAGGTATGACACCCTTGGGCAACACATAAGGACGCTGATTTTGTTCAATCTTCTTGCAGGTACAAAGATGCAAAAGGTAGTGACCAGCGCGCTTGCGGCAAGAGCCACATCCCTCCAGAGCAGCCTAGATCATCTGTCATGGATTCGGCTTCTATTAGTCGTGGCTGCAAGATCCCAATATAAACCGTGCAAGGTGTCCTGAATCGTGTACCGGAAGTGTTGCCTTCACTACCTCATTTAGCGCAACAGCTTTCTGGATTTCGACCTGGTGACCAAGAAGGCTGAGAGCTGGACTGCAAAGCGTTCAGGACCCAGCTGCAAGCGCGCGATGGAATACGCAGATGCACTAAGAAAGCTATTATAACGCAATCAAGTTTTCTTCGGTATACCCCAACCCACCGCCTCGTGCGGGGTTCGGGGCATTCGGTTCCACCCGGGCGGGTGGCCGAACACACCTCAAACATGGTAGCCAACTTCACGACAAGCTCCAAGCGTTGAATCAAAGAGCTAACAATAGGACTAGAACGCAAAGGCTTGAGTTTGCAGCTCGCCAGGACACTTGTGAATCCTCGATTCCAGAAGCAGCTGCAATAGCAATATGGAACTACTTTGGCTTGGAAGTCTACAGCTACAAAACTACGAGCTTTGCGCCCAACATCAAGCTCTACAAAACCTGCGCTTGGTTTTTGGCAACGCAGACAGGCGGCGTGGAATGGCGCCGATCTTCCTTGCAGGGATCACAATGGCCTATGGCCTACAAGAAGGAGATGAACCAGGCTGGAGGCCGTGCGCAGAGAGACGAGTCTGGCTAAAAACAAAGGTCAAAGGAGAAGGCATGGGAAAAGAGAAGAGGCTAGGAAGAGACAGACACAGGCTTTGTTGATTTTCACCGTGGCTGGAACAGCGCAAAATGAGACAGCAAGTTGTTGTTGGCTGTGATAGGCCCTGACACCAGTGCCTGTCGAGAGTATCCGCCTTGAGGCTGAGCTCTTTGGCCGACGTATGTCTGGACGGGAAAAACCTGCACATACCTTTTGAGCCTTTCGACCTGCCAATGCGCTCCGGCGTGGCGTGGACCTTGATTTGGCGGAGAAAAAGCTAACTATCAGGCTGCCTGTGCGCCCCCAGGATCCAGCAGTGCTGACGTGACTGATTGACTTCAGATTAGTTCCAGTCAGGCAGCCCCTTCTTGAGTCCCATTCCAACGCAAGTACCGAGTTTGTACCTAGACTTTGCAAACCTTCTCACGCGTCAAGTCACGTGGTACCGCCCGGAGTTGGATCCTGTCGGGGCTCTTGTTTTTTAGTTCTTAATGTAGTCGGACGCTTTGGTCAACCTCTGCCCCCCCCAAATATTGACTAGCGACGGGACCTCTGGAGTCTGCTGCAGCTTCATTTTTTGCAAACTTTCGGGGGTATTCAGTGAAGTACTGCAAGCTAATGGGCCTCCTCTGTTTTGAACAGACCCTGCACTGGAACGGCGCTCATGTTTTTGGCGACATGCGCGGCCGCCTCTTCGCTGATCGGATGTTGCTTGCACCGACACGCTCGTCTATATGAATTTTCCCTTTTCAAGACTTGTGAGCTGTCCCACTCTAGACATGTCAAAGACATGTCAATAAGTTCCTGAAGCATCGGCAAGCGAAACACCAGCGCACAAAACAAGACCTAATGCAAGCTCAAACAAGTGGCCCTCCGCTCTTTCTGGACGTGGTGGAGCAGCTTGCGTCGATCCACCCAAGTTCTTCGCAGAAATTCTACGCACCCCGTGGAGATGGTTTCAGAAGGATGGGTGGTGCTTTCTGACACCTCCTAGCGCTCTACCGTCTACCTATCCTGCAAGCTTCCCCCAAGGTCCCGTATAGTGTTGGTCAACTCACTGACAAAACACCTCAAGGAGCTGGAGCATGCAAGACTGCAGCAGCGCGGCTGCGATTTGCATTGACTTTGAACGGCTTCTACTTCCTTTGATATTTGATGAACAAATTTTCAGGTTATTGCTCACTCACAGAACCGCACTGGGACCATCGTCATTGAAATGGTTGATATTGTCTTCGAAGCGTTCTCGCCAGTCGGAACTCAGGGTCCTCCAGTCTGCAGTCCAACATGTCTGCACGCATCTGCTCCTGCTTGGCTTTCAGAGGTTCCACGTTCTCGGCATCTTGGATGTCCTGCTGCGTCACCGGCATGGTCCCCGTGGCTGTTGTCTTGGCTTTGGCCCCGGCAGCGCCATCAGATTCTCCAGATGTTCCACCCTCCTGGCGACGTAGTGGATGAGCTTCTGGCTTTCGATTTTGCCGGGGCCATGGTGCTCAGACACCACTTCGAATACTTGCGCGCGCATTATTGAGCTTTGCCGAATGTGATCTCCTCCTGCCCCTGCTCTTCGATGGGGATGAACTCCTCCAGTCATGGCCAGGCTCGAACGCTTGTTCTTGGATGATGGCTAACAACTCAACCTTGCTTGTATACTGCTCCATGTTCCTTTGAGGGGTCCTCATCCAAAGCGGCCCCTTTCCAGCCGCCACTCCACCTGTGTCTCTTGGTCCTCTCCACCTGTGTCTCTTGGTCCTCTTCAAAAGGGTGAGGCCACACTTTCCTTGCGCTGCCATGGCCCTGAACCCTCTTGGGCCCTCCCACTCCAACCCTACGGTCTCGTGCCCGGAGATGGCTGTGGAAGTGAGAGGACTCATGCTGCTGCAAAACCTGATTAAGACACCTGCACATTCACAATAAATATATATATATATATTACATACATACATATGTATATACTTGAAAACTATTGCACACCCTCATATCTGCTCTCGAAGGATTGAGGAAGGTTTTGCAGCCTTGTTATGAGACCGTGCACCCGTCAAGGGTCTGTTGTGAATCGAACAGGAGGACCAGCAGCGGTGACTGTTAGAGATTTGTTACATACTGCATGATGCTTCGTGGTCTTACGGTCCCGCTGGTCTGTAAAGCGTCCACTGCTGCCCTTGCATGGCATGACTGTTCCGTCGCGAGCATGTTTTCACTATGCCATCGAATGGACCTTGTTCCTATGAGTTCCCGATTGCATTGTCTTGCCTATCTTTGCACTAAACTACACTTGTCAAAGCATGCTAGATTGGTTTCTTCCTGGAGATCAGGATCCTGCCGAAGAAAAGGCCACAGTGGCTACAGCTCGAAGGTGGGGATGAAAACCGGTAAGGAGTTCAGACAAATACTCCAGTTTCAAGCCACAAGGTCAAGCAAGGAGCCAGCATTTTGGAAACTGCACAAAAAGCCGCAATTGGAGTACACGCTGAGAAAGACAAGTGAGAGGGCAGCAAGAAAGCACGTGTGCACTTAGGTCCGCAACTGCGGGCCTTCATGACAGTCGCAAAGGTAAACATATTCCAGCTCTTAGGCTCTTAGGTTGAAGGCCATCGCTATTTGGTTGGAGGCCATCGCTACTAGTAGCTTCGCTTATTCCACCTCATGCTTGTTGCCTTCAGCTTTTGCAAGCCAGCCATGGTTCCAAGTGTGGCATTACTCTTTCTGCCTGAAGAGCCTAAATACAGGTCCTGTGAGGAAGGATTCAAGAGTTACACTTGTACAACAGCAGCTGTTGCTTGAGCTTTGTGCGGCAATTATACTACAACTATATATACCGTCCACGATTAGACATCAGATTGCACTTTCAAGAGAAACATAGTGGACTTGATTTTGCTTCAGTGAACCTCAAGCAAGATTTCCTGGATTCAGCAAGAAGCCTGCACTTCACCCTATGCAGCCCGGGCTGATGCGAGGCAGAAGCCAAAACGGCAGTGGAGCATCAAACGACAAGAAATCACACACAAAATTGCAAACGCAGTCTTCCAGATGAAGTCTCACCTTCTCAAAAAAATGCTAGCAAACAAACAAACAAACAAATAATAAATAAAAACCACCTGCACAGTTCATCCATATTCATCCTCATGTTCATCCAGTTCATCCCAATTAGCTTTTCTTAACTTGCGGCAGGAAACCAGCTGGGGCAACACCGCTGATGGAATCAGGTTCTAATAATTACCCGCAGCTGATACTGTCAACAACATCAGTACGTCATTTTACATGATGCTGTCGCTCAATCTATATACATTCTGTCTGGTTTCGGTTCTTTCTTCAGAGGCAGATGGGCTTGAGATTCACTCCCTTGCAAAGCTATCTGAGCCACCGATTCCACAGGTACAAGAGAGGGACCAAGCCCCTCCCGAGCATCAAATCTGGTTGAATGTGATTGACATTTACATAAATTGTCGTGGAAAAAGTGAGGTAATTAAGTAAGCTCCTCTTCGAGGAGTCTTGAAAGGTTTGCAGTGTGTAAGCGAAACTTATGGAAGCAGTGATTGAATTCAGAGTATTGGGAACATCAGTCCAATAGTGCAACGACAAACCTCTCTTGCATTCTCCACTTCTGTGGATCAACTGACTTGTGGACTTGTGACAATTAACGGAGAGCCACGTCCGTGAAAGGCCAATGGAAGTTTGATCGAATAAGCCTTGGCCTCTCCCTTTAAAAGGATGAGAATAGGCAAGTCAGCCTCTTCCACAGTGTCGGAAGCCTAGAACTTTGCTCCACTATACATTATATAATATAGAGAGAGAGAGAGATCTGAAGGCTCCAATTTGGCAGCAAAAGTGTCGCAACAATAAATTTGACGGTAAAGCTCGCGTCACACTTCCATATTGACCATCCAACAAACAAAATAATTTGTGCCTGAGAGCTGCTTTGCAGACCGCAAGCAAGAAACACCGCAGACACGCCGCTGCTTAATTCATCTGCATTTCCGTGGCAATAGTGTTGAGAGTAATTACTAGTTTGCCTATGCGACCAAATGTGATCTTATGAAATGTTGGAGTTTATACTGTTGCACGCTCTAGTGACTCTAGTGTCTTCAAATTGCATTTCCAAAACTTGCCCAAGAGAAAAAATAAAACGAGTTGGCACCTCCTCAGCTGTTGGGCTCGACAGGACTGGCAATCGAGACTTGGCTCGGTCGTTCAAAGTGAAAGGGCCCGAATGTTTCCGAACGTTTTCACGCCACGCATTTTGTCGGCTTGATGATGCAGAGGAGTACCTTGCTCTAAAGGAAGTCCGCAATTTTTTCTAAACAATCTTGTTGCGGAACGGGCTTGTGAGCAAAGCCACACAGGCCATCTGTTCAGAAGGAAGAACTGCCCCTCGAAAGCTTGGGGAGATTTGCACTTTCTCAGAAATGATACGATGGATTCTGCAGTCGTCAATTCCCATAAAGTGTTGACTGAAATTAGACTGATCCATGATGGGGTGTGCTGAGAAATGGTGTGTTGGCACAAACTCATGACAGTGACCGTGCCTTATAGTTTCCAAAGAAGAGACTTGAGAAGCATGCCTCAACGGAATGCAGTCAAAAGGTAGGCATGGACATGGAGCAAGTAGATTCAGCCGCGCCTGTGATTATAGCAAACCAGCAAGGCAAGCTGAAACAAGCCACAAAAACAATTGCGACGCGGGTGGACTACGCATTGCCATTTCCAATCGGTTCGCCACGGGGAAGGTAAAAGGCATAGAAATGCATGCCTGTCCTGTACCAATGGCAGCAATGAAACACTCTTGCAACTAGCCTGCAAAGGCTACACTTGGCCACCCTGCGCAGTACTGGGATCCTAAAACATGGGGGCTGGACAATTTGCAGCCAATGTGCTGGCAGCAACATTCACACTTTCACCAACAGGAGGAATGAGTATTCAGCAAGAAGTGACAAGACTTTGCTAGCAAGCCTGCACAAACATAAGGTGTGAACTACGCTTTACTGTATTCTTCGTGGAATATGTTTCTCATTGGGATTTCCCTTAGAATTCTGGTACTATTTGAGATGTTCGGATTTCTGAAATCCACTAGCAGGACTCCCTACACGCGGCCCTAAACTCCTCCAAAGTGGAGAAGCGCAACCCGTCGGTCATGGAGCCGCGCCTGAGGTTCAACATGGATTCAGAACACATGCCAAGGCCAATCTCTTGGGAACGGAGGCTGGGGCTGCGATGATAAGTATCACTAGGCAACTGTCGCGATTCCTTGCGGACTGAAACTTGAGGCGATGGAGGTGGATGAAAGGTAGAGCTTGGAAGATTCTGAAGAGGAGCAACCAGCAAGCAGCAAGCAGCAGCAAAGCAACAACAGCAACAGCAGCAAAGCAGCAAGGCGGCAGCGGCAGCAAAGCAGCAAAACAGTAAAGCAGCACTACCAACGTGCAAGGACGCTACTAGGGGCTCCTGGCCTCGCTACTAGGAGCAAGGACGCTACTAGGGGCTCCTGGCCGTAAAGAAGGTGCGGGTTTCACAGTACTTGAGCATCCGGGCCCGCCAGCCGACTCCTGACAAGCAAACAAGAATAGCAAGCAGAGCACTTGAGAAAGCTTACAGTACCAAACAAAGCGAGGCATCAAAACTGAAGAAACAAAGTGTGCTCGGCATCTTTCCATGGGGGGTTGGCTGATATATAAATTATATATATATATATAATGTATTACTATGTTTATTGCCAGACTCATGCGTCTGTCAGGTCACCTCGTTGTCCAAGTCCCAGTGCTTCTGCTTGCCGTGGCGCGCAACTTCCAGTGCCTGCGGAGAACATCCAGGCACAGATGGAATTTACCACGCACTCTGTCATGCAGCACTTGCTTTCCGCTGCACACTACAAGCAAGTTGCAAGGTCTGCGTACCCCAAAAGGCACGTTAAGCTGGGACTGGCCGACATCAGCTGAGGAAACCACTTGAGCCTGTCCCCATCAAAACTCTGCTCAGTGTTTTCACTTACATCTTTGCAATCAGAGTTTGTCAGACAGCAATCTTTCGACTGGGGGTCATTTGTAAAATCCTGTCAAACTTGAAAACAAGTTTGCTCAACATGACTTATAAAACCTAGCGTCCTGTTTACCATGGCACCGCATCGAAGCCTTGTGGATCAACGGGTGTTTTTCTGCCAACTCCTTCAGGGAGAGCTCGTCGATCGTGGCATGAACTCCCTCTGAAATGGCAAGAACAATGCGCTCACATGACGGTGAGTATAGCAAAACAGCCTTTGAACACGAAAAGGAACCGAACCACATATAGCCTAGATCCACAGCAGAGGTCCAGCAAAAGACTCAATCCTATCAGCAGGTCCCCAGCGATGCCGTGCCTCATAATCTGGCTGTAGGTATTTATTGCCTAGCAGTCGGTATGAAAAGGAAGGATCGATGCTTGTCATCTTCTGCCAAAATGTGCAAAAGCGCACCCTGGGTATGGTGGTTATTGCAGCTCGAGCCTGCTAGATGGCACTTCAATCGTGGGACACCTTCCGTTGCAAGGTGTATCTATTGGCACTGCAGGCCTGGAGAAGCTCCTAAACTGCATGATAAACTTGGCATCGCCCGCTTGAGGACAAACCTGCAGTCAGCACCCACAGGGCAACACGGTAAACATCACGGAGCAACCATGCCATCTTTTTTTTGGAACTCGTTGAATCTCCAGGTTTTACATGTAAAAAATACACGCAGCATGTGGTGCAGCAATCTTACTTGAGGACACTCCTATCTCAGTATAAAGAAATCCACAAACTTTCTAGCTCACACAATCAAGCACTGGACAACCACCGGCCTGGGCCTCCTAGGCTTGGCATCGTCCTTCCAGCGAGGTTCAAAGCAAAGACGTCATCGCTCAGTTCTTTTACACTTGTGGTGTGAGTGATCTTGTACGCTCTGTGGTGCCTGTGGGCTGTGTCGCTCCATGCCGATGCAAAGCATGCTCAACCGACTTTTGGATCCTGCGATGCAATCGCTCTGTTCAATCCTGTTCGGATCATATCGGGGTTCGACGTCTCTTTTTCAGGCAAAGCATGAAAGAAGACATCGAATCATGGCTACTGAAATCGCCACTTCCTGCTGCTTCCCACCTGCTAAGTGAGCCCGGAGCCCCCGTTCGAAGGGGATTTTAGCTGCAAGGCTGCAAGTCAAGCCCCAAACGGTTGGTCGTGCTCAATAAGCAGGGCTGGTAAAGCAGCACGGCTCCAGGCTAGCGCACCCTGCCTCGACTGCGTAAACCTCAAGTCTTTATCCAATGGATGCAGGATCCACGCGATAAAGCCCCTTTAAGGCCTTCAAGAAAACGGATTAAAGTCATATGTTTTGACAGGTATGCAAAAGACTTGAGGAAGATCGGACTCCTTCTGAATTTGAACCTCTGCTGTTCAGAGCGTATTCACATCTGTGTAAGTTGCGAGCTCAAGTACGAGGTCAACGGAATATGAGTTAATATGGCTCTGCCAGTGTTTGCCTTCTCTTGAAGGGAAGATGTTGTTTCGACAGTTCACTGCTACTTGACCTCCACTTCTCGTCCAGCATGGGACTCTGGGGAGCAGAACCTTTTGTGCATGGACCAGGAACCGGCTTCGGTCAAGAAAAATCTGCCTGCAAACAGTTGCAAGAGCGAGACAGGTTTGAGAGTTTGGACGTGCAAAAACGAAGAGCTTCAAGCCTATTCAAGCCCTTATCTGTTTATTTATATACCTCCTTTATATATCTGTTCCTGTTTATATTGTTTATTCCGATTGCCAAGGATTCCTGGTCGGAGAATGAGCGTCCTCACAGAGACTTAGCCGTGTCACCATTCGGCGGGCCGCGACTCAGTAGTAAGGCGCCCATTGTAGCCTAGTGTACAGCTTGCACAAAGAGATCTGCAGAAGAGACCTGTCTGGAGCAAAGCGCCTTGTTTTTTCTGTTTATCTCAATACCCAAGTTCTTTTTTGAGAGCTTGCAGAGACCCTCTCATCCATCGATTCAGCAAAAGTGGTGATGCGAGTAGCGTCCTTGCTCCTAGTAGCGATGCCCTTTGTTCCTGGTAGCGTCTTCTGTTCTGCAAATTCAGGTCGGCTTCTTGTCTCTCTGTGCATTCAGTAGCCCGTGCATCAGATTCAAAGTTCATCGAGCATTTGCCTTGTCTTTGGCTGTTTGCGGGTATCTCAAGTGAGATGGAGCTCTACCTCTACCATCAACAAATGCGATACTTGTTGAAAATGGCCCAACCAAGCAAACAAATACAAATGAATCTGCTTTAGCACAATTCAAATATCTTCAAAGGAAATTCATGTGTGTATGTGTGGCGCCTTTAGCTGGTGCTTAATTGGATCTGAACATATCGGTCTAGAGGGTTGCCAGCCTTAAAAATGGCTGGTACCCAAAGGAACCAGAAGAAAGCTTGACATAGGAAATTTCACATACGGAGATGGACCAAGACTGCAGACCCTGATGATCAATTCGGCCGCTGAAGTGGACATCTACCTAAAAAGGCAGAGCTCCTTGACCCATCAGCTCCTGACGCGGGCTTCTGGTGGTGCAAAAATTTGAGGATTGTTAGAACAATCAACGAAAACAGAACAGAAGCCGCTTGAGTGCTTCGTACTTGGTCTGCGTCCAGGGCAAGATCTAGGTTATGAGAAAGGTACAAGTATACAAACAAGCACCGCACATGCAGTTCCTGCATGCTGTCCGAAAATGTCCGAATCTACAAACTTTGTAGACCAAAAAGAGTTCTCGCCTGTTGTTTGCAATTATACAGAATTTACTCAAACGATAATTTGCGACTCTAAGAATGAAAGAAGAACAGATTGAGTCCCAAAATGTGCCCAAGAACAGTTTCATATGCTCAGCCCAATTCAGCAGCCTCTTCACTGACTGCAGGTTATGAAAACTCCCAAACAGAGCCTCCCCGAGGCCACGTTGTTCCGAGCCGGGGAAGTGTCATCCGTCGCCCAGGTCGCCAGTTCTTGGCTGAAGTTCCTAGAAGCTTCAAAGTTCTCGCACGGTCTTTCACCCGGTCTCAAAATCAGTTTTAAGCGCGTCCTTTCAGTTTGGAGTCCACAACATCTACCACCTTTGTTGCATCAGAGTATACACAAACTGGGGCGGACTGCAGGGTTCAATTACATTCAAGCAAAAAACACGGAGAAAGTACCTTCTGGAAATCATGTTCAGCAAAAGTTGGCAGAGATTGAAAAGTGTCTCAATCATGTCTCAACAAACATAGTAAGGACGCTACTAGGAACAAAGGGCATCGCTACTGGGAGCAAGGACGCTACTAGGGGCTCCTGGCCTTACTACTAGGAACAAGGACGCTACTATAATATCTCAATCTGTGTGCATTGTCATTGACAAATCCACGCCTGGCTTGATCGAACCTGCACCCACAGAACACCAAAGCGTGAGAAGGGATGTCCATCAGTCGGGCATTGATTGCACAATGCTGTAGCATTGCAAAAAAGAAATAACTAGCCATTTGAAAAACTCACCTCAAGTGTTCGGTGGAGCCTATCATGTCAAGAAAGCGTGATGACATGCAAATGTCAAACAAAAGCAGTTGAGTAATTGCAAGGGTTGATGTGCAGGTCAGTGGACATGTTTTGAACACAGTCTGAAACGCTCTCAGGAGCACATGATCAAATATATATAACAGGAACAAGTTTTGAGAAGGCGGACCAAACGATTGAGGGGTGCAATGCAAAACGCTGCGTCCGCTTTGACATCCGCTTAAAGGTTGGAGTTTGTGGAATTAAAGGTTGTACTGCTTTTATCAAACTCTTCGATTGTCCAAGTCCGTATTGTCCTTCGCCTCATGGCCTCGAGTGGCCTTTAACAGGTTTTGAGGAGAACAGGAAACACATTGAAGGAGAAGAACAAGTTGGACGAGCGGAAGAAAGAAGAATAACCTTACAGGGCCTTTCTTGGTTGGACACTACATTGTCTGCGAGTCTTCAACGAGGGGTGCCACTTGTTTCGGGGAAATTGTTGCAACTTTTTTGTGGTCCGGTTCCAGTATTGTGTGTGCGTGCAGTCTACTTCGCTGGTATTTACAACGTTTGGGGTGTGTTAGTCTCAGAATTGCTGTCTTGTCAGCGTGACTCTCAGTTTAGCATGCTGGTTACGCTTCCTTATGGTATCTTTCAGTTTGGCTTGTCGCTTTCGCTGTTGCAGGGTTTCTTTTGGCTTCGCTTTGCTTCTGTTGAG
>CAXAMN010004258.1:0-12628 GCA_963970005.1 Durusdinium trenchii
GCATGAACCCATACGCTAGTATCACCTAAAACCCCCGCAGTTTTTTTTCTGTGTGACACTAGCCAATCTCAACTGGCATCAAGATCACACAAATAAAGTCTTTTTGCTGAGTTCCCTCAAGTGAGCTACGACATTTGGCAGATCTCATCTTTCTGGCTAACCAAACTTGTTCAGCAACTAAGTGACACCCTTTTCTGACCACAAAAAGAGACCAGCTCTCTTCAACAGATTGGCTCTGCCGTAAAAGTTTTGTGTGCGCTCATGTCCAGTTAGAACTTTCGCTCACGTCCACACCTTGGCCTCGCGGCCTCAGGAGGGATCACCCGAAAACTGGGCTCTTGAGTTCTGAGCTTGTTGCGCGCGCAGAGAGGTATCGTTCTTTGCCCTCCCATGGCCTTGGTGGCATTCCGTCCAGCGCTTGACCTATTGGGAGTCTCAGTATGCTGATGCTTTTCAAGCAGCAAAATAGCATTTCCTCAATGTTGCTCTGTTTGAACGCATGTCAGTCAAGTTGCAGCTTCTGACCTGCGAAGTATCCCCTCAGTGGCGGCAGTGCAAACCCAACCAAGGAAAATCCTGGAGCAAAACAAGGTCACCAGGTCAGCCCAACCTGCTGAAACCCATGCAATAACATCCTTAGACATCAAATAATCAGGATTATATCAGGCCACACTGCTGTCGGCTGCAAAGGAAGATTGCGATAACGATGAAGGTCAACTGGTTGAGAGTAGAGTGTATCGGGTTGGTTGATCAACTCAGATCTGATCTGGATCTTTCAAAACAACATATGTAGAATAAGGTTTAGGAGCATCGGTGAGTTGGCCATATATAACAACTGCAGCAACACTTTATTGTAAGAGAAGCAAACTTCAGTCCTTTGTGGGATTGACTGTTGGAACCAGTCCACCGACATTTCTCGGTAGAGATTGTGGAGAGTCTACTTCAAGAATATAATGTATTGTGCAAATCTAGGAGTCTAGAATGTTCCAAAGTGATGTCTAGCAATATGTGTTATTCAGGAATAGCCAACTCCGTTCTTGTGCCCACTAGTCGTGGTATCTTCAAAAGATTTCAGCAGTATGTGTTTGTCTTTCTTGTCTCATTCTTGGGGGAAAAAGGTCCTAGTAGCTTAAATAGGCAGAAAGGCTCAGCTTTGCCAGCTTTGGGTGATTGATTTGGTTTCTAACTGCTTAGGGAATCAGGGAACTTAGCAGTTCTTACGATGCAAATCTATTCTTAGCCTATGTTTTTAGAATAACCTGAAGTCAGCGTTCTGTTTCTTTTTGGACATATCTCCATCATGATTCCAACTCCATGTGGATCAGGAGAATCAAGGTGAATTTAGGAATCTTGGGATTGGCTGTGCTGGGAACTGACCCTAACTCAGCACCCCGCCCCGCTTCAGCACGCGGCTGCTTTAACTTGGCAAGGGCGAAGGACAGTCAATGCAAGAGGACCCTGTGTTCATTGTTTTATCAATCTGCTTGCGGTACTAGTATGTATATACTGCCGTTGGCAGTGTGGAAAATCAGCATGCAGGGAATCAAAGTCAAAAATGGATTTGTATAATGCTGACTACATTATATATATATATATATATATCCGTTTCAAGCCACTAGCTACAACCATTTTGAAGTGGGCGTGGCCCGCAGGCATGTGGCTGAACGCGACCAATTCAGTGCAAAGATCTGCAAAGTCACGCACGTTCATGAGATTGAATTTTTGGTCCTTACAAATGTCACATCCTTGTTCGAAGGGTTGAAGCGTAAGTAAAAAACAAATCAAATTTAAGTGAACTCAGTGGCAATCGTCAAAGTGCATGCTAGTAACTGCTAGTATCATGTGAATGGCATTCTTAAGACTTTAAGAGCTACAACAACACCAAGGAACACTCTTAAGGCAAAGACATCTCCCAAGTCATCATGTTCCTTTGGATCCCATATCCTGGCCCAAACGCAACGCTCAAGCTTCACACAAAAGGCACTTGTCGCTCAAGCTTCACACTGCTATAGCCTGGATCCCAAAATATGCGCAGCAAAGAATTGTTTTCACAAGAATGTAATCTGCTGTATCTAATGTTCTGCAGAACACACTCCTGCCTGTAATGTGGCACAATGGACAGTTGCTTGGTTTCAGTCTCAGGTACTTCTTTCGATCCATACTCCTTGCAAGAATCGTCAAAGCCGACAAACAAGCAACAAGTGCAACTATCTCTCAAACCGTTGATCCCACCTCAAAAATTCTTCGATTGTTCCATATTGTTCTCACCTGCTGGAATCTCTACGATATCTGCAAATATTGCCTTTCACTTGTACAATTTGGACATTGGTCACTGAGACAGCATTTCTACGACGCCATGAAGCTACTTGAGCAAGAGGTGCTATGAATGGTGCCAGCATTGGACACTTTGTGTCATGTACAAATTGGACAGTGTTGCATGGAGGTGTTGCAATTGGTCAGCCAATATCATGATGACTGGTGTTGCTGCGCTGCTGCAGTCCTGGGGCAGGGTGGAAAGTATGTCAAAAACAGACTTCGTCGTAGACTCAGGTATGAGGAACGTCATCGCCGGATGATTCCCTGGTTCTTCCAATATATAATGTATGCCGCATATGCCTGCTGGACAGGTCACTCGTGGAGACTGACAAGTCAGGTCACTTTCCGAAGCTGATCATCATGAAGACTTGCTCCACTCATGTGACTCATGTCCCAAGCGAACTTCATCGAACTGTGCTTCAATGAGTTTTCTTCAATCTGTTCCTTGCATCACAAGAGTCAAAGTCGTCCGACCAACACGGACGACTTTTAGAATGAGCGAATGGGCAACACGTGTACGAACACATCGGAAGTGGAGTCCACACAAGCTTTCGTACAGGAAAGTTGGTCTTCCTTTCGGGACCATCCACATCTATCCTCTCATCCACGTTCCCATGCTAGTGAGTCAGAGTGATGTCTTAGTGATTCCTTTGTGTACCGTGTACGTCAAATCTTCCATTGATTTTGATCTTTAGACCCAACTGCGGGACATGAGTTCCACCCAATGACTCAAGGACAGTTTTTTGCGCTGACTTTCAAGCGAGACAAACTTGTCACTCTTGAAAAACTACTATTCTGCGGACCCATGATGAGCTTGGCATGTGGCTACAACTGCTTGCAGGCTACCCTACTGTTCAAATAGGTGCTGAGGTCGTTTCTATTCTATCCTATTCAGTGCAGCAAGACTAAAACCAAAGGAGACATGTAAAACAATATACCAGCAAAAGTGTCCGTGTCATCCTCCATGTAAAAGGGTTGTTGTTGAGTGACAATTTGTCCAACCAGCGGTCCTGCAGCTCTTTCTTCACCGCAGCCTCGCCTGCAATGACTGACCATATTTATCATATTTAAGCAACATATGTTTGCTGACTTATGCTGACTTATTGTTGATGAGCGTAGTGTTCATCTTCAAAAATTCGCAATGTTCAAGGCGCCCAAACATCATGGCATAATTAGAACTTTCAAAGTCTCAAGATCTCGAGCTTCCCCTTATCCACTACCAGCAGTGGCTGTGCCTGATACCACCAACTGGTTTCAGATGCTCACTTTCCGTTTGCACTAGTTTGTTAGCAAGATTCAGTTCCCTCGTGCCTTGAGGAGCAGTGCTTTGAGCTTCTTTGAGACGCTCCTGCACTTGTTCCTCTGCTGCTTTCTTGTCCTTATAGCGGGGCCAACCTGATAAAGTCCCATGAGGATCCATGAGTAGCTTGCTTGATTCTACTGCTCGAGAAGTCTACCTGTCTGCTAAGCGTCTGAGTTCATGTCCAATTCTTGTTGCATTCCTGTTTTAACCACCCAGGGCCTCCATCGGTCTCCATCATCGCAGTCCACACAACCAACGCCTGATGCTGTCAAGTGGCAAAGGCGTGTTTCTCAGTGTCGAAACAACCAGTGATTCGAAGGCCACCGAGCTCCTTCAGGAGCGAAGTGAGCAAACTGCCATCCCGCGAGCATGAGGTTTCTGATGTAGTTGTTGAATCCAAAGGAAAATATGAAGCACATGTTTAAGTCATTTATATACATAATTACATAATAAATCATATGTATATGGATGAATTGGATGATCCATGCACATCATGTTTCCGATGCTTGGTATCGCACAATCAAACCCACAAGCATTCCACAACCACGTATATACACGTCGAATCGAACCATATACTTATAACCAGCAAACTTTGTTGTTTATTGAACCAATGGCTGAACTGCTGGGCAATAACAATGACAATGTGATGTCCTTGGTACCGTAGTCGCATTTCGGCGCGCATGCTATACAGTCCTCGCGCCAAAAGTTGTCCATCTACAAACTATACAATCTATATAAAGGATTTAAACTGGAACAAAATCGGAGACCTCAGCACCAGCATAGCCCCTCCAGTCGCTGCTTTCATCTAAACTGGTCTTTATGGTTATTGCAAAGAAGACTACATCAAAATCAGCAAAGAAATCCTCAAAATTATGTATTATATAGATTATAACTAAGACAGTGTCAACAACGACAAACAAAATCAACGTTGACTTTTGAAGGTCCTCTTGGCTCTGATCATGCTGTGAGCATTGTCGGCACTTGAGTTGCTTGAAAGTCTCAACCTGCCTCGGCATCATGGGAGCCTGGTTGGCCGAAACCATCAGCCTTTGCTCCATGTTTATTGTATAAATAACTACTATATGCAATGCAATGTTCGGACAATCTGAAGTGAAGTCCACCAGCAAGCAGCTAGCAACTGCTAGCTTCTAGCCGACCACACGGTTCGACAAAGCTACCTGGGCTAATCATTCTGCTTCAAATCGTCCGTTGGAGCTGTTGTCAGCATCAAAAGTCCGGTACCAGTTCAGTACTTGCAATCTTTTGCACAGCACCAAATCGCACGCGGCATTGGGTCACTGACTTGTCAGTTTCAAGGCCCAACAAGGAAACAAGGCCGGTCAGCTAGCCCAGGCATGATACCCAAACACCATTGTTGTACCTGAACTGAACCCCTGCTGCACTGTAGATACAACCTCAATCGCAAAGGTTGATTCTCGAGGGTTGAGAATGCTGAGACAGGTAGAGAGAACATCATTATAAAAAAGAAGCCTCAAGGCCCAAAGGTCAAGCTTCCCTAAACATCACGCGAAGGGTTCTTCCAGGAAGCTCTCTCATGCCTGAGGGCGGGAGCATCCTATTCATCTCTTCTTCGTCCCTGTCGCCTAGAAGCTACGTCCCGCTACTGCTGATAATCTCTACTGTACATCTTCTCACGGCATAGTGACCCTGTCAAGAAAAGTCTAAAGCACTTAAAACGAAAGGGTCCTAGCAAGCAAACACCCGACAATGGATAGCCTTGGGACCACACCAAGTTGCTGTGGTGAGATCTGCACCTTGCTTCACCTGGACATGCTTGCAAAGCAAAGCTCAAAAGCTCCAACATCAGGTAGGGCGGGAATTATGCTTACTGTGTCATTATAGATTTAACAGCAAACCGAAGCTTTGACAAAACCATGGTACGTCTCAATATCCTGCTACCTCAGGACTCAGGATGCTAAATTCTAGATCTGCTCAACAGTGTTTAATAGCAAAGAAACAGGATGAGCAGTTGATCCTACATTTGTACCATCCATGCCGGGTTATTGAGCAGGACCTCATGGCATGAAGTGAACAAGCTCCAGTCACCTAATTTGTTTGCCATCAGAACCCTCTATTCTGGAGCTTGTTCTCGAGCCAGAATAACTCTAACCGTTTGCTTGAAGGGTCGGCCATGGTCAGGCCTCCGCAACACAGCGAACCACCATGCCTGTACAAAGTTTGACTTCACCACTTGAACTTGACCAGCGCTGAAGGTCTGAAGTTTTTTTTTCTCCAGTGACACTCTCCACCAAAACAACACGGCAGCTCATGGTCGAATTTGAATTTGGTGGCTGGTCTGCCACCTATGAAAATCTCAATGCCAAAAACTCATCGGCGTCTCGTGCCAAGCGAACATCATGTCAGTTCGGGCAAGAAGACATGCTTAGCACTCGCTTGGTTTTGGAAATATCGCCCCTGGGCGAACAAGAACAAGGTTGAGAAGCAACTCCCTTCAAATGCCTTGCCCACTTCTTACATGACGAAGTATGACAATTCATGGATGTCCGATCAACATCTTGTGCCCAGGGATGGTTCACTCTGGCAAGAACTCCAGCTGTATCCAGCATTTGCGGAATTTAAAACCGAGGCCATCCTGCAACGCAATCTTTGAAGCAAAAGGACTGGTAGGACTAGGCTGATCTCAGCTGAATTGATCTGATTACTTGCATGTTTTTGTGACTTGTATGTTGACAAACAAGCAATGACATATACATAAATACATATATATATATATGATTCTTACTATATATATAATATGCATACTCATGCATGTTATGTGTTATGTATGAGCGTCTGCAAGTAGATGACACGATTCAGCAAGGTTACAGCTTTAAAACAAAAAAAAACATCGCTTTTGCAGCTTTTAGCCACAATGTTCACATAGCTGAACAATGCTGAACATATCCACAAACTGCGGGGATATGGTTATCGTTATTGAGGGGGGGCCTATCACTTTTGCAGGTTTTAGCAAAATTCCTGAAGTTCACTACCACTCTTTACCAAAATTAGTCATCTCACGTTTTGGCGGTTGCTTGTATATAGCTATGTATAAATATACATATACATATATACGGTGCGGGTAATTTAGGATGGCCCTCCGCACAAACACCCACCAGAATCTCACCAGAACATGGAGATGGAAACGGCCCCACTAAAGGTTATTCACGTGTTCACACTTTACTGCCGATTTCCAACTCCACATAGAGAGCGTTTTCCGGTGAGATCATCAATTTTGCTTGAGCAGAAGGTCAGAAGGTTCTTCGTCTGACACCCTTCAGAGCACCTGTATGCAAAGCTGAAACAGATTTGGCTTTGAGGCAATTCAAACCTGAGGGTGCAGCAACAAAGACCCTTTTTTTTGTCGTGGGCCACGTGGCAACGTGGCCTTCAGCCAACGCCGCTCATTGAAATCCTCTCATTGCAAGTCCTGCGTCCAGCCAATCAGCTGCACTCCTTGAAGCAAACATGCGACTCTCCGTGGCTGGTGTCATGTGTAAGCCCTGTTGGCAGTACCAGAAGGTTCCTTAATAAATTTCAAGCATTTTTGGCCTCCGTGGATTCTTGAATGAGCATCCAAAGTGTAACTACACCCTCGACTAAAAGCACCAGGCAAGTTAGAGGAGTCGGCGCTACAACTACTCCGAACATTACAATGATTGCCTAGCCAAACAATTCCCACCAAATCTACACATCATCACAACCCCCAAGCAAACGCAATAAGTTGTGGCAAATAGCCGCAAATCACTAGAGATGAGGCAACGTTCCAAAGCACATTGCAAAATCAAGAATATCGACTTGAACCTACAAACCAAATCTGCCAATGTGTACTATCAATCTGCAAATTGCAACTTCAGTCTCAATATTACGATGCACGTGCGCTCAATCCTTTCTACATTTTGAGCAGTTCACGCTTTGGACACACTAAACATTTGAAGAAACAAATAAGTCTTGAGAGCTTGTTTGCAGTCAAGCATCTTCCACTTAATTTGAACGTCTTCATCCACTGGTATTTGATCTGGAAGAAAGTCTCGCTTCCCTGGAGGACACTGAAAACACTTAAACACAAACCAAGCGTAAAAGGCGGACAAACATATGTTCTGAAAATTTGCCAGGTATGCCTATGATGCATCAATGCATATCATATACATGTTCTGGAACCTACCCCACCAAGCATTGCAACGCTGCCTTGAAATAGTGCGGGTCATGTTCATATCACTTTATCAACAAACGATCATTCTAAATATGTTCATATGCATGACCGTTCTTCTTAGTCCAAGCGACAGCCTGTTTTCATTCCCTTTTTGAGACCCAACCTATGCGACTGCCTGACATCTCGGATGATTTTATGATGTTTGTTCTTGTCTTGACTTTTGATATGCTTCGCCTTCGAGTGGGGCTACGTGTTGCACGCGGTGTCCTCCATGCCTGAAAGATTGTTGTTCCCTGGTTCTTGTTCAATGCTCTCCTTTCACTCTCAGCCATTATTACTTTTCCTGCTTCGAGAACATCGATGCTTTAAACTTTGTTTGGACTTTGCCCTGGATTGTATAATTCACTCAGCCATCGATCGCCTGTCTGACTTTGTGTCCAACTATGTCGTCATGGCCTCGCGTGGCCCATTGAACTGCCAAGGAGGTCCCCATGAGTGTTGCGATCAATCGGGGTTGAGCCACTTTTCCTCACTAACTATTCAGTATCCTGTCCCTGCACATTCTTTGCGAAGCGTAGCAGGGCGGGGCCCAGTGTTGCTAATGATGTGCGAAGGAGCGGCCAAATGCTTTTTGTATCGTTTTGTTGTTCTCTCCCCGTTCGACCAAACACATTGCAAACACACTGCAGCACGTTCTTCTGCCCAGTCTGGATCAAGCCATTTGCTTTCTTCCTTTTGAGTGCGTGTGTCCACAAAATTGACTATTGCTTTTCTTGTCGCATAATTGGCCTGCAACCCAACAGGGGAGAAGAACGCGGGCTTCGGGAACGGCAAACAAAATGAGTGAATCAGTCCACGCAAAAGCGTACGTTGACAGAATTGTTTTGAATGTCTAAACTTTAAAAAACACACACACAACACATCGTGAAACCAAAGTTGCCAAGGAGATTCTTAAGGGGGGGGCTGGAAACCTGCGATTTGAGCACAGTTGTGGACAGAATGAGGACCCAATTTTTGTGCGGGCTGCGCAATTGCTTCGCCTTTGATGAGATTGTTGATTTCTTGGCTTCCACAAGAGTCTGAGTTGAGAATCAAAAAGCAATTTCAGGCAAAATGAGAAATCACTGAATCTACTGTCCATTCAGTTGCTTTGGACTTGGACCATAGAAAACTGCCCCTAAATATAAAACTTGTCATGCACAACAAATGATGGTTTGGAAAAGTGTCCTCTCCAATGGTTCCTCTTGCTGTCAAGGTCTATCATCATAGTCTATCGTAATTCTGAATGAAAATCGACCAGGTACAGGCCAGCGAGTGACATAAAAGCGAAAGAGTCAAATTGTTGAAAGACACCTTTAAAGTTCTAGATGCGAAATGGGAAGGTGCAAAAGCTTGTCTCCAGCTCTCCCCTGATAATCTGCAATTGTTTCCTTTGAAGTTTTTGGGTACCGTAGTGACCCTTTACAACATGGCAGTGCTAACATTGCTTTTCAACTCATTAAGTGAGGCCACATGCAAAAAGGGCGTCCCATGCGACAAAGGATGTGTCAACAGAGAATGCCACAGGATCTTATCACGACCTATTGCTCAAGCATCCATTTACAGTACCTTTTTTACTCGTGCGATCTTCTTGTGGTCCAGCCGGCCACAACCTGCGACTTCGGCGCATGTCTAGTAGAGCATGCCATGCATTGCCATGCGTGAACCTGGAATCTATGAGAGCATGTTAACATGTCTGTGTTTCGTTCAACAATTCTAGAGTCACCTGCCTTCAATGTACCAAAGTTTCTTGACATATTTGTACGCTTCTCAGAAAGGCCATTATCAAATCATCCTTGACACTTTCTTGCTTGACACCATTCTTGCCAATCTGGTTCTTCTCTTAATGTCTTTCAGGTTTTGCTTGATTGCTTGACAGGTTCGGTGCTAGCGGGTCCATTTCTTGCACGAGGTATTACACAGTAGTCCGTTCTTTCAGCTTGCCCAAACAGTCCAAACTGAGTATGGTAAGGCAGGAATGAAACGTGGGCCATTAGCATTCCAGCCGTGCTCTATTGCGACATCTATGTATATATATATATATATTATAGCTAGTTGGGCAAACCAAATTAGGTTCGCGTTGGAAGCCAAAGTGCAAAGCTAGCTGCCGACAAACCTTCTTTGTTGAAAGAGAGCGCGCACACACACACACACACACGAACACACATTCTTTACTATACTATCTGATATTCAAAGCTTCCCCCAATCTGCAAAACCCAAATGCTACTACTGCAATTGTTCTGTGGACAAGGGGAGAATTAGCCTTTGCCTCGAATGCACTTGAGAACAGAAGGCTCCTGGTTCTTTTGGGTGCCAATCATAGCAAAGATACCACTTGCATGGACCCAAAATAGCATGGATTAGAAACTTACGAGTACTTATGAGACGGTTGCTCGGCTTAACAAAATCACAAATGCAAAACATGTATATACGGCTAGAAATGCCATGCAATGGATTTGTGTTCAGCTCCAGAGTGAACAATCTTGTTCAATGCTCAGAACAGTGACATGTCTCCAAAGTGGTAGGATTCTATTGAGTTCTATGGTTTCAGGTGGAAAGTTGAGATCAAAGTGGCTCCAAAGTTCCAGGCGAAGAGTTGTGGTCAGGGCTCTAGTCGAACTATTTGGACAGATCTGTAGCAACACAGCTACATGGCCCAAAGGCTGAAGACATCCATCCACAAAAAACATCAAACAACACCGATTCTAAGCCCAAGTACACAGAGAAGTCGCTAAGTGGTGCTAAGTGCTGAAGGAATCTAGATTCACTTGGCCTGCCCACCTGGATGAAATCACGTACTGTATATAAATTCAAAAAAACTTGAAGACATTACTTTGTTTTTGGATCTTTTTGATGGATCGTTTGTCGCCCTTACATACTTTTCCAGTCTGACAAAAGCAAAGAAAGCACGCCTGGTTCAGGTTCCTTTGCAGCCTGTAATGCTGCTTCGCACACACTCATCTGCACAGGGCCTGCAGCAAACAACTTACAGAGACTGTTCAGGAACACTGCAGGATCCAATTGATCTTGAAGCAAGAAAGAACTCCAAATGAGAAGTGACCAAGCAGACCGTGGGCACAGGTGGACACATGGTTGCCAAACACAGCCGGAAACAACGTTCTCGGGCGCACTTAACTTTCACAACAAAAATAGTGTTTGTCACGTATAATTATAGTATAATATGTCTATATCCGCCGACCCCACACCGTGGGGTGAGACGTGACTGTCGATGTTAGCCTTTGCCTTAAGCCTTAGCCTTAATCCTTACCCTTAGCCTTAGCCTTAAACTTAAGCCTTAGCCTTATCCTTAGCCTTAGACCTAGTCCTTAGCCTTAGACCTAGACCTTACCTCCCCTACCCCTCCGGACCCTTGTTGCAGTGACGAAATCCGGTCCTAAAAGCGACCTGATAGCTACGGAATTTGACGGGAAAGCGACCTCATGGCGACCTGGATTGTCCAAGATTCTGCCATCCCAATTGATTTACATCTTGGGGCACCCTCTCGACCCGCGCGGGAAAATAAGCACGGTCCAAAATGGTCCTGGGCTCGAATCCCGGGCTGGTCGCGGCATGGTCCCGGCCAATGCCCTTGCTTTTTCGTAGATTTTGTCACGTTTTCTGTTGGTTTATGAGATTTTCAAAGGCTTTTCTGGCATTTTCCTAGGAATGCTCTAGGCTTTGTCTAGATTTTGTTATGTTTTCGGCTGGATGCTTTTCCAAGAATTTTCTAGCGCTTCCTCTCGTTTTTAGGTTCCCAGATTTCTCCCAAAAATTGGTAACCTTTTGCTAACCTACGGAACTTTCAAAGGCTTTTCTAGCATTTTCCGAGGAATGCTCTAGGCTTTGTCTAGATTTTGTTATGTTTTCGGCTGGATGCTTTTCCAAGAATTTTCTAGCGCTTCCTCTTGTTTTTAGGTTCCCAGATTTCCCACCAAAATTGGTAACCTTTTGCTAGTTCCCGGCCAATGCCCTTGATTTTTCCTAGGAATACTCTTGGCCGCACTTAGATTTGGTTACGTTTTCGACTAGATGCTAGGAATGCTCTAGGCTTTGTTTATTCGGGAGGGTGCTTTTCCAAAAATTTTCTTGCATGTCCTCTTGACTTAGGTTCCCAGATTTGCGCCAAAAATTGTTAACCTTTGGCTATTATGCCAGTGTTCCCGGCCACACACGGGGACAGTCCTCTATCGTGGAACCCACCTTTGCAGTTTGGCCTGCGAGGGGTCCTCGGCGATAGAGTGTGCCTGGACAGAGGGACATAGACGCGGACTTGTCGGTGAGGAACGCATCATCATCACCACGGGGTTCATGCAAGAGATCACGTGGTAAATCTGGGAGGTACCCAAAAAGTCGACTTTTTGGGTACCTGCTTTGGTGGTGATGGGTCTCAACTCTTGGGCAATGATATTTTTTATGGGGTGAAGTGAAGGGTTCAGCATCACGGGGTTCATGCCAGAGATGACGTCCGTGGTAAATCTGGGAGGTAATCAAAAAGTCGACTTTTTGGGTACCTGCTTTGGTGGTGATGGGTTGGGTCACCGGGAGAAACCGATCGATTCAGCACAAGGCCGGGCGCGGAGTCGACTTTTTGGGTACCTGCCTTGGTGGTAATGGGTTGGGCCGCCGGGAGAAACCGATCGATTCGATATGTGTGGCATTTGAATGTACCCTAGACCATGGGCAGCGCCCTGCGGCGCCACAGGCCGCAGAACCCAACGCGTCACGGGGTTCATGCAAGAGCTGACGTCCGATGGTAAATCGGGAGGTACCCAAAAAGTCGACTTTTTGGGTACCTGCTT
>CAXAMN010004258.1:20289-61396 GCA_963970005.1 Durusdinium trenchii
TTTTAAATAGCCGGATGCCACTGAGTCACTCTATTAACTATAATTGTTTTTTATTTACAAAAGGTTTTTGTAAATTAAATTATTAATAGATTTTGATTTATTTTTTGTATTTTTTGTACTTTTTTAATTTACAAAAGGCATTTGTAAATAAAAAATAGATCGATTTTGATTTATTTTTTTGATTTTATCTAGTTTTTAATGTATTAATTTTTTAAATAGCCGGATGCCACTGAGTCACTCTATTTAATGGAATTGTATTGTTTTTGTTTATTTACAAAAGGCATTTGTAAATTTAAAGAAATGAATTGATTTTGATTATTTTTTTACAAATTATCTATTTTTACTTTACAAAAGGCTTTTGTACAGAAAAATACTTTTTTTTCAAACTTTTTAAATAGCCGCAGGCCACTGAGTCACTCTATTAAATAGAATTGTAATAAAATTCTATTAAGACATAAAAATACCAAAGGCATTTGTAAATTCGATCAATTTATATGTGAAAAATAGATAGTTTTTATTTATTTATTTTTTTAATAGTAGCCGGAGGCCACTGAGTCACTCTATTAAATAGAATTGAATTTAGTTTTTTTACTTTGCAAAAAGCATTTGTAAATTAAATAGTGTAAACAAAAATCAGTTTATCAAATGGAATTGTATTATTGCTTTGTATTTTTTAAAATATTTTTATGAAAAAAGGTTTTATGTCCAATATAGCTCTATTACTGTATAAGTGCAGAAATCAGTAGTTTCCACAAGACCCTCGATCAAAAATAGATGTTGCCTGACGCAGTTGTGGGGGAGTTCGGGCCAAACACAACAGCTAAACATGCGATTTGAATGCGTTTCTATGGATCACATGAATGATTGGAAGGATCGGGACCTCTACTGGTGTTGAAACACGGAAGAAGATGTGATCCTGTAATCCTATTGAGCGAGTCCGATATTCTCTCCATTTTCAGATATGTTAGTAGGGGAAGACCAAGGGGGGATGTTCACCTGACCACCCTTCCCCCATCTCCCCCCACACCATCTTTTCGATCATCCCCACTCCCCACCCATCCTATGCTTCCTACTCTCAATATGTCTTCTCCACTTACATTTTCTCACCTTGCACGCACATACCTCACACCACATCTCAATCAAACTATATTCCCGATCATATTAGTCTTTCTTCTCCCTATTCTCCTCTCTCCAAACTCTATCAATCTCCTTCTTCTTCTCAACATTCCTCCCCACCCACCTTTTCCATCTGTCTAAGCACACATTACAAGTCGCATTCTTTTCATTAAACATTCCCAATTCCTTATTACATCCACACTGTCCACACCTTCTCTTCTCCACTTCCTCACCTCCACCCTGAGCATTCTCAATATGCGTATTTGTTTTCTTATGCTTCCCCCATCCACTTTTCCTCACATTGCACTCACACACCTGACAATACACATTCTCAAACTTATCACCTTTCATCTCCTTAGTACCTATTGCTACTCGCCCTTTAAGTATTGGTCAGGTGAACATCCCCCATTGGTCTCTCATAGAAAAAATTAGAATAGTAAATATCTAGTTTATAGCATTATATAAATATTTATCTGATCAACTCTTCTGGGATTATGTATAATTCCTTCTGATTAAACAATGTATAGTTTTCAAGTTTTCAGGCCATGTTTCCTTCCTATTGCTAGGTGCCCTTTGTGCTGTTTCCCTATGCCTATTCCCTTCCATTTGTACGCAGCTCTTTTTACATAATGGTTTAGGTGTCCAAGTTTTTATATTTGTCCAAAGTCTGGCGCGTTTTCTGTATGCCATTCCATCTTTACAATAATCAACATCAAAAAACGAAGTTTTTCATAAACTCTTGCTCCTTCAAAAGTCCGGTCTGGGGGGTTTTCAACAAAAACATTTGGATCAAAATAGTTTATTATGTCAATAGCTTTCTGCACTGTTTCATTGGCTTCATCAATTTTTCTAGTGCCTGTTTGTTTTGCTATGATGTATTCAGTGCAAGGCGGGGATGACCAAGTAACATCAAAGTCGTTGTCAAATTTATTATAATCAAATTTCAAAATATCCTCATTGATACTAGCATTTTTAAGATCAAGTGATATAATAGTATAACCAAGTTCTTTAACAATTCTTCCAACACTACCTGTGCCTGAAAATATAGGGGTTCACGAAATGATGGCACAAGTAAAATGGTTGAAATATGCCATCAAAGATTAAAGATTTCAGCGCAAAATTGAGCTTTGACAATAGGAACACTCAAATGACATACCAATACACTGAAGCAATGGCAGGGCCGCTGTGAGAGCGGGGTTCTTTGAGAGTGCTGGGGTTGCATTCACAAAAGAAAAGTAAAAGAGAGGGAGGAAGGCAAGCAGGGAGAGAGGGAGGGAGGGGGAGGAAGGGAATGAGGAAATGACATGCACTAACACAGGAACAGCATACTGAGAGGAGAGGACCATTATATACAACAATGGTAGGTCCGCTGCGAGAGCAGGGCACAAAGCAAAAGGGAAAGAAGAGGCAGGGAGTGAGGAAGGGAGGAGAATGAAATGAATTGAACATAGGAACGCTAAGACGGCACACCACACACAAAGAGAGAGAGAGGGGGAGTTACAGAGAGTGAGAGAGTGAGAGTGAGAGTGAGCTAGTCTCATACTAGAATCCAGCAAATGGAATGAAGTCCAAGAGAAGGAACAAAGGAAAGAAACTATACAGACAGGAAAGGACACCCCCAAACAAACACACATATAATATATATATATACGTATATAAGATGAGATAAGGCGCCTGCTGCACAGGCTACCTTATTTGATCTTGGTTAAGCCTTTGTTCAGGGAGCCGCGGTGGGAGAGAGAAAGAGAGAGAGAGGAACTAACATAACTAAGGACGTCCTGGAACCCCTGGCAAGTAATTGAGGTATGTCCAAACAGGCTAAAGGGCATGAAAAGAATACTAAATAGAACGGCAAGGATAAAGGCAGTTGAAAGGATGCGAGGAAAGAGTGGTATGCATTGAACATAGGAACGTTAAGATGGCACGTGAGGAAATGATATGCACTAACGCAGGAACAGCATACCGAATGGAGAGGACCATTATATACAACAATGGTAGGTCCGCTGCGAGAGCAGGGCACAAAGCAAAAGGGAAAGAAGAGGCAGGGAGTGAGGAAGGGGAGAAGAATGAAATGAATTGAACATAGGAACGCTAAGATGGCACACTACACACAAAGAGAGAGAGAGAGAGGGAGTTACAGAGAGTGAGAGAGTGAGAGTGAGAGCGAGCTAGTCTCATACTAGAATCCAGCAAATGGAATGAAGTCCAAGAGAAGGAGCAAAGGAAAGAAACTATACAGACAGGAAACCTACAGTGCATGACACTCTTTGGGCTGCTGGATGGAAAAGGTTTTTTGCGGAAACTGAGTTTCTGGTGTGGGAGAACTGGAAAGCGTCGACAGAGAGAGAGAGAGAGAGAGAGGGAGAGAGAGAGAGAGAGAGACCAGCAAACAGAGTACAACACCCTTAAGGCCTGCAACAAACAATAAGATGGCATACCAGCCAAACGGCTCTAGTAGATTACAATGCCAATCCCCCCAAGCATCAACTGACCACTATGATGGCACACATGGCCCTTTCAGATCCTCGATGTGTTTCATCAAAAAGTGCATATATGCCATGTATTGTCTCGATTCCTGCGTGCCATCAAAGTGTGAACCTGTATAATAATTTTAATTTCATACTAATATGTTGTCATAGAAAATATATTATCATGAGTATGTTTCAGTGTCTTCATCATAATCAGTTTTGTAATATTGTATGGTGGTCTCTTTAGGTTGTTTTATTATTTTTGAATTCAACATTTCTAAATACTGCTTCCTTTTAGTTTCAAAGTCCCCTACTGGTCTACCTATGCTTTTCTTTTCAGATGCTTCTCCATTTTCCTTAAATCATTTTTTCTCATTAGTCTTTTCATCAATGGTGTTGAACAACTGTAAGATCAATTTAAGACTATTATTATATCTGTTCACTGTTCATTTTCTTTATCAGCTCATCAATTTTATCAGTATTATCTAAAGTAATAGATCCACCATCATCGTTTGAAACTTTCATAGTCTTATCTTATCACTCTTGCTGATTTTAAAGCTATATGGATTACACTTACACTTTTTGCCTTTAGTGTTGATTTCAATTTCATTCTCAGTTGTAGTTTTCCCTGGCATAAAGGACAGTCAAAGGTAATGAATTTGCTTGTTAGTTTTTGTTCTTCATCTAGTTTTATTGTTGTTGGTTCTTCATCTGATAGTTCAAACCCTTCGGGGATTTGTGTTTTATTCATCTTTGTTTTTTTTGTCTTTTTTGGTGGCATGTATATTACATTTTAGATAAGTAATTATCAATTTTGACATTTCCAGTGAGTATTTACAACACTGCTTAAGTTTATTATCTTTAACAACTGGATATTTAGCACTATCATTTTTTTCCATATCATCTCTTCCTGTTATATAAGCATCATGTTCAGATAGCGTCATAATATATAACTATAATTAGATAATGCTTTAACACCATCTAATTATATATGTAGTGCTTGGGAGAACACTAAAAACGAATTCAACTGTAAGGGCAAAAAATCCATTGCTGAAAAGCACACTAATTACCGACTTATGCGGATTAGTGTAGCCTCACCTACCGCACTCTGTCCATAGGAGATCTGCTAATATTTAATAATGTTTTCTATGTAATTTTATTGATAGATGAATAATAACACCGCACCACATATTCAACCTATCAAAGAAATCAATTATGAATTCACTCAATCAAAATATGCTGTTGCCTCTAAAGTGCCCTTTAGATCAAACATAACCGCTCCGTCTGGTAGTAGCAAATCAGTGCTACTAACAAACATGAATATGGACACCTACAAGGAAGTTTTTCAAGGGTGTATATCTGGTCACCTTCAATAAATGTTGATAGCATCTGGTTGCCAGTCAAGAAATACATAAAGGAAGAAATGAAAGTGAACACTGGTAAAGAGCAGGTTTTGTTTGAAGACTTTCACAGTGAAGATTTAATGAAAGTCATTGAAACACAACATAGAATAACTGAATACAGTAAAAAAAAACATAAATAAAAAAAACAATCCTAATAGTCTTGGATGATATAGCAGATGATCCCAAAATAGCAAGATATTCAAACATATTTGATTCCCTTTATGTAAGAGGTAGACACAATGGTATTAGTGTTATAACATCTGTTCACAAATTTAATGCACTGACCACACTGATAAGAGTTAATGCCACACACCTATTCTTCTACAAGGTCAGCAACTTTAAAGAAATAGAACTGTTTCAAAAAGAACTATCAGCAATACCTAGAAGAAAAGAAACAATATCCAAGAAAGTAAGCAGGTCTTATATAAACTTTATGAAATAGCCACTGAACAGCCACATATGTTTTTAGATATTAATCTTCTGGAAAAGGATAGGAACAAGATGTTTATGATCAAATTTTCACACTATTTGCAAATTGATGATTGATAATGTTACCTATGTTAATATGATCACCAATGAAGGAGCACACATATTATAGCAGGTAGTTTATACATAATCCTATTCGATTTCAGGATGTGAGCAGCTGGGAAGGTTCGTCAAGGGTACACATTCTATCACGAGCGAAATGAACCCCAAAGGTCCCTACCACATATATATATATATATACCTGAGATGCACATTGAAGCGACACCTCCGCACCCTGCCTGAAAAAGATCAGGCTTCACAGCAAGCCCTTGAGCCAATAAATATTGACAAGGCATCCGTCTGGAAAGTTGCAGATTGGCAGTAGATGATACTGGCCAACCCTCCTGCTTCTTTCCTGGTCACAAGAGCTTATGAAGGGCTTCTATACAATGAGTCATGCAGTCGATCAAATGCTAGGAATGCTTGGTCACGCATCTCCAGAAGCAACACCCGAAAGGCATGCGGGGAGTTTGGCTGCACAGGTGGGAGATGCTCCACTTGGAACAGCGACAAACAAAGAAACCATAGACTTGGTAGGCTTTCTTTCAAAGGATCACTTCGGGAAACTGGACCCAAAATTATCGAATCCTCATGGAACAGCTGAGAAAAAATCCAGGTTCCATTCAACACAGCTGACTTCTGAGGCTTCCTACATCGGAAGCCTTGTGAAGTACGTCCTCTCTGTGGCATGACTGAGTTCTGAGCAAGTCTGTGCCAGCGTGCACTAAATAGAGTATAGACAGTATAGAGTACGCATTTGCTTTGGGGGTCCTGATAGTCACCTATAGTCACCTGTTCACACGAAAAGGCAAGGTAGATTGTGGTCTTGGCTTCAGCTCACACAGTGAATATTCTAGATCAAGACATCTGGGCATTGATACAAAGCGCGAAGCATCGTGTCAGAGCCTCAAAGTACAAAAGTACTAACTGCCAGTTACCGAAAGATTTCATATCTTCATTTACAAGCGTGGCCGATTGTCGGGAGAGTTGGTCGGATTCAACCCTTGATGCACAGCTTGAAACATACCAGCAATTGGAATGGGCCACACATGACCGCACCAGCTATTACGTACACATTGCAGGGCAAGTCCACTCAAACATGCCTCCACTAGATTCAATCCACTCCTTGTCCATCGAGTCTCCTTGGTTGGAAACTGTCTTCACCTGGCCAGTTCACAGCAGGTTTCTTGTCCAAACATCCTGCTGCGTGAAAACTGTGATAGGGTCCGAAGTGCAGCCTTGCCACATGATGACGACAATTGCAACCTTGTACTTTGAGGACGTGGTGAAACCAAGCAACCATGTTCCTTTGACCGTTGACCCCCCTCTCCTCTATGTACAACTGCGTGAATGAAGCGACCACTAATCCAAACTTTTGGCTGCCATGCTTCAATAAAACACATGCCAGTGATGCACAAAGGCACTTCCTCAGCCGCTCTACCACACGGTCGTAGAACACGTTTGATAAAGAGGTTGGCTGTTCACTAAAGGTATTGACCCACATCCACATCATTGTATTGGTCAGCACAGGACATGATCACTTTATTGGCGTTGATGGAGAGATTCACAAAGGGATCCGATCTATAGTTGTTTTTTGTGCTTTTAGGGTTCTTGCCAGGAAATCAGAATTGTCCAAACATTCTCTTCGGGTTTGCATTCAGACTTGTGCAAGTCTGCCAATGCATGTACAGTCGGTCAGTCGGTAGGTGAGCGGCTCTAAAACCTATGGCATCTGCCTATTATGTCCTAGACAATGGCACTTACGCGTGCAGTTCTTGCAAGAAGGGGCTTATGCAACACTTGCAGTCACAGCTTACACACGATCGGTTTTCCGTGTTTCTGGCATAAACAATTGGCACTTGGCAAGCACTGAGTCCAATAGATCTGCTACATCCGCCACTGGGCAGTGAGGGGCAAAGAATTCATAACAGGTAGGTTTATAAAGTCGCTCAGGTGAATTGCAGCACTTGAACGTTGCACAAAAGAGAAGCCTTGTAGTGTATTCAAAGCCACGACTTTGCCGAGATACCCAGAATCTTCTTCACCACAAGGTTGATCTGGGCCAGCCTGGATAACAGGAGAAAGGTTTTTTTAGACACTAATCGGGATGCAACTCAAGAAACGCACAATTAAAATGTAAGAAACGTAACAAACCTAAAACATTGCTACTTTATGAAAAAACTGTCGAGTTGACTGGCACAACGGTGTCAGGGGTAAGCTCACAAGGAAAGCTGCAATGAAGGGAGAAGAGGCAAGCTGTGTGAAGCTCCTGAACATCCAGAACTTGAGATATCATCAGTGGAAGGGTTTCGCCGGTTTCGGTCACATAAAGAGCAAACACTATGTGTTTCTCCTTTCTTGTTCGATACTCAGAACCAAGTACTTCGGAAGGCCTGTGGTTGCTTCAGTTTCTTTGATCCAACACCAAATAAAGTATCCCACCCTTGGGGATGGATGCCAGGAAGAAACGAGAAGAAATACATTTCTTGGTGTCCCGTGCACAGGTTGGAAGTGTCTTTTTTCATCAAGGGCACTCATGGGAACCCCCTTTTTTTTTCCACAGCGTTTGAACCGGCTAAGCCTAAGCATCCCCAACCTCGAAGCGATTGGGAGACCAACCTGAGCTAGTCTTTCAATCAAATGGAGAGACAAACTGCATGGTCGCAGGTTGGGAAACCGTCTCGAAACTATTTGTGGCGACAGGTGCTAATATTAGCTGACAGGGCCGGCCATTTGGCCTAAAAATTAACTTCCATTTCTCCTGTTTCTTGGAAGACATGATAAACTAAGCTGGCACATGAGAGTGAAAGTCGCCAACTTCGAGCGTGAACCAGCACAAACATGAAACTTCTATATAAGGAGTATTTTCCATGTTTGAGGCATGACATGTGGCCTTTGTTCACTTGTTTTGCCACAGAGAAGGCCAAACTGAAGTTCTTCTGAAGTTGGCAGCAACAAACATCCAAAACATTTCCAAGACAACAATAAATTATTGATATTGCATTGGTTTGGGCACCCCCAAAATGTGTGTCTTGAAAAATATCCGAATCGGATACTTTCAGTCGTCAATTGAGCAGCCCAATCATATGTTATTGTTCATATTCTTCAAAAAATGTGGGTGTAGGATGCTTCCAAAAGGCTTGGAACAGTACAAGATTACCCACGCACTCACATTGTCGTGTCATGATCTACCAGCTTAAAGCAGCCGATCCAGCAATCATTCTTGATCTGGGGCGCTGGTGGAATTGGCCGTGGAGCAGAATGATTCTTCTCCAACTATTACTCTGACGACGTTGTTATTCTACAAAAAGTTTGACATCTATTACCAAGTTCACAGCATCAAGTCTGCAAGCAATTACATTAAGAATAAAGTATATACTGTAATGAAAAACGCCTGCAAACACTTGAATCCAGCTGCGCGACCCAATAGCGATGGCCGCCTACCTACTAGCGATGGCCTCCAACCTAATAGCGATGGCCTCCATGATACAACTGCCTGGCCAAGAAGCAATGGAACTGTGGACCTTTTCCAATGTCGGTGCACTCGCCCACATGGAAGGACCAACCCCGCGCTGGGCAGCCGACCCTCGGCAGGTTCACTCAATTAAGGCTTCCCCATTCTGGAAGAGTAATCCTATTCAGTGGAGTTTCTCTCACCACTTTTCCTCTTTTCTCTCATGCAACTCCCTTTCTCATCCTTTCTCCCACGTAGTTTCTTCTCTCTTTTGCTAGGCCGCTAGGCCTTGCTGTTCCAGACTTTGTCTATCGTTCTCCGTAAACTCCTAAATTATGTGTTTCGTGTTCCCGGCTTGAATTTGGTGCACCGTAGAAGGGCTTCAAAGGACGCTTTGCAGTGAAGAAGAATTCACAGTCTGGAGAATATCAGCAAGAAGCCAAACAGTCTTATGGTACGATGCAAAACACAAATGGCAACAGGAGTCCACATCATCAGTCTTGAAGTTCTGTAGTGCATGCAAGCTGTGCTGAAGAGCCTTCAAAAATCCCAAACAAATCAGGTTGTACAGTGATGGAGCAAAAGTATGGGAGAGAGTCACGAAAAGTCTGGAGTCACACTGCTGGAACTCAGCTGTGGGCCGCCATATACAAAGTTCTTTGAACAACAAAGACTGGTCCACACGCGGCTTGAATCAAACACTGATTCGTTACATGCATACCTTTGTTTGGAGATAACCTCTCCCAGTTGACATACACTTAAAGTGTGAACTTGGAAAGCTGAAGTGAAAAGGAAATGCGCCGCAACACTTAATTCGAAGATGTATATATTTGGAAAAATAGAATCAACATGACAAGCATCCTGAGACGACAATGACAACAGCTGGGGTTTCACCATATCGGTTTTCAATACATCGGCAACTATTGGATGGTTATCATTCTCACTTAACATGCACGTGCCAAAAAGAACATGTAGAGAGTTATCTCCCCTCGCTATTAAAATGAAAGGGGCGAGTTTAGCCTCTTGCCCATACGTCGAAAGTTCGGATTGTGTTCACAGCGTTCTAGACTTTTGACTGGGGAGGGAAAATCAGATGTTCACAAGTAGACTCAAAATGCACATCACGGCCTAAAATACCTGAACATACTGATGCCAATTCCTCAGCATGTTGACGCCGACAATGGATGGAACAAATGATAGGGCCCATTCACCATCCTTGTGAGTCCCGAGCTCATAGGCTCCATTGTAGCGAGACTGGATTGCCTCCTTTCCCACATCCATAGGAGAATAATTCCTCAGCACTCAAGCCAAACAAGGACCATCGGGTTCTTATGTTCTGATAAGCATGCTGTGCACACAAGGTCAGCAAAAGGAGGATGTGGGAAAGGCCAACAAACAGTGGCTGGGGATGCTGCAGCTACTCTCAGTTACTTACTGAATCTGACACTGTCCAAGAATGTCAAGCCAAGAAGCCCATCGTGGTTCTGGCCAAAGTCGCTGATCTGGCCATGCATGATAGACTCTAGACTTTCGAACAAAAACCTGGAGTTTGATTAAATTAGGCTCGATGTATGGGTTCATTACGATACACGGCCAGCTGGCCAACCGTAGCACACTGATCTCCACAATATTCCACAATGCACCAATGCACCAAAACAGGACTGTTGCCGAGCAAACATAGTGCCACTGCCCATCTGGTAAGAAGTTTGGGGAGGGCGCCGGCAATAGTGAGGAAAGGAAGTGTTGGTGATTACAGGCTGTCATGTTGACCAGGAGATGAACGTCATACAATCTATTCAGCCAGCAGCCTTTTTCATGCTCGAGGCAGGGGGTGTCGCATCAGTAATCTTCCTTAGGCACCCGCCATAGAACCAACGGCAATCAAAAGCTTGCAGTTTCACAACTGAGTCGAAGAGCCCTTCAACAAGAATAAGAGTCCGGGACACTTTGTGTTGATCATGTGATATGCTTAAAGTCTTATATACATATATAAATGTTCCTTAAACTGTTCTAAATAACACAAATGCAGCCTAACATGAAGCAAGTTTGAGGATTCGTCTCTTGAAGAATAACATTATTGTCCTTCCTTCATGATAATTGCCTTCTTTCGAGCTTGTGGATTGGACATGTTTAATCAATGGTATCTCTATTTAGTGACTTCACATTTATGGAAGCAAGCCATCCTTTGCTGTGGAACTTGCGCCTACATACAAACATCCTACCGAATCCAAACCCAGCCTCTATCATACAATCTTATTCTCCTTTGTGCAATGTTGAGCATTGATACGATTCTGATGGTATACTAATGTATCCCCCCCTTATCCAGAACCTCCTCTATTTACAAGGCTCGTCCCTTTTGGCCACGTTCATGCTTGACAAGACTTTGACCGTATAAATGCTGTATATATATATGCAATTACGCCTAATTACATATATATATATATGGTGCCCTCAAAAGATCTACCGTTTTCACATGCTTTTAATACATTAGTGTCAGATGTGCCGGGGGTACCATATATATATAATATCTGCATGGCCTTTAAAAAAAGAAACACACAAAAAAACTAATTATTTTTTCCTAAAAGAATCGTTTTTGTTTGTTTTGTTTAAGGCTTGGATTGAAGATTGAAGATGTCCAGAAAGAGTGTTTTCAGCAATCTTCAATCCAGGTCCAAAAAAGCTATGTATTTTCCAAACAATACTGTTTTTTGGGGGGGCCTGGATTGAAGATTGCTGAACAACTTTTTCTAGGCATCTTCAGTCTTTAATCTTCAATCCCAAAAAGACAAGAGCAAGTAGTTTTTGTCAAAAAAAAACCTAGACTTGTTGGGAAGATTGTTGAAAGGCTTTTTCTAGGCATCTTCAGCCTTCAATCCAGTTCCCAAAAAAACTAGTCGTTGTCCAAAGAAAGAAAATACCTATTTGTTTCCTATAAAAAGTTGTTTTAGGGCAAAAAAGAATAGAAGACCGATTCAAGATTAATTATTTTGCACAGGAATGACTGTACCGAGTACCGAGTCATACCTTCTCAATGCACCAGAACCAATGCCACTATACAAATGTGTTCCTGAGAAGAATGTGGCCACATTTTTAAGAGAAAACAACATATCTTTAAAGCATATATTTATAAATTTTGTGCACCGGAACTGTATAAATACGATTAATAAATATGTTCAATATGAATAACGTTATATAATGAATTTAATTGCCCAGGAACCCGGGAAAATCCAACATTTATACTATGTATAGATTTTGGGCCCCAAACTTTATGTATGTGTTCCGTTTAATCCGTTTCGTTTTCCTTTCCAAGGATATATCTAGCTTTCTTAAGCAAATATGTGCACAGGAAAACCACATATGTTTATTATTTTACTTTTTTGGGACCAAGAGTTTATATATATATATATTTATAGTATGTTCCGTTTAAATCCTTTTCATGACCCTTTCCAAGTACTGCATACATATGTGGCTTTCTCAAGCCGCACAAGCCAAATTTTTATATGGTTTAAACATCAATTTCCTTAAAATAGGTTAAGTCCCTAGCCTTGGGAAGTCTGCATTTTGAATACCTATGTATATAATATATCCCGATTTATTCATGTTGATGTCATCTTAAGTTCCTTCTAAAAAACCTTTTGGCTTTGAATGATTACCTTTTAAATCCTGAAATCTGCTAAGTTCCTGTTTTGATTCCAATTGATTTCCTTGTGAACTCCGTCTGATTCCCGTTTCATGTCCTTTCAACGTCCTTTTGCTTCCTGTTGATTTCAATTGAATTTCTATATATAGTTAATTTCTTTAAACGCCCTGATCAAATCGTTTCATTGCAAAAATCTATTCCACCAAGGAGGTGGCCCAGTAGAAATCGCGAATAATACAACTCCCTGCCATAATAATTGCCTTTTTGGCTTTAATAATAGCACCACCAGGATTAATGCCTATGCTTTTCCATGTGTAAAAAAAATATCGCCTCAAATATTGTGTGCGCGTTTGCTCTAGTATGACTTTAATAAACAGAACGGCTGGCCCTGAGAGTGCAGTTGTTTGCTATTTTTCATTTGTTCTTAGGCCTAGATTTTACTACAGAAAATGCACTCCCAGGGTGGCAGCAGGCAAGGCAAAGCAATATTTGGATCTAGAGTGGTACCAAAAACATTGAAAAAACAAAGAGAATTCTATATTTTCAGACTCTCTGGAGGGGGTGGGTTCCCAGCCAAGATTTTCTGAATATTCTTTGTGGCAGCAGGCAAGGCAAGGCAATATTTGGATCTAGGGGGTGCCAAAAACATTTAAAAAAAACAAAAGAACCAAAACAAACAATTCTGGGGAAGTCTTGAGGAAAGGGGGGGGTGTCCAGCCAAGAGTCTCTGAGAATTGTCCTTTTTTTTTTTGGTTCTTTTGTTTTTTGTTTTCCCAAGGTTTATTGGCTGTTCCTAGGTTGTTATTGGTTTTCTCTATATTTTCTCGAGACTGTTTGTGTTTGTTTTCCAGTGCAAAGGACATTGGGGCAGCTTTCACAGACACATAGCATGAATAGTGGGAAGTGTATAGCACATAGATGGAAGTAGGCAGCAAAAAACACATAAAAATCGCTAAACGCTGCAACTACGAACATACTGGGCATGAAGAGCAACAATATCTAAACATAAATATTCAGAAATGCATTCCAGTGAGGAACCTCTGACAAGGAAAAATTACTTATACTGTTGTCCCATGGGGTCTGTATTTATGTGTTCCATAAAAGGGTTGATTTTTCAAGTGGCAGATAAATAAATAAACAAAAATATATATGTATATATATATTGCATAAAAATAAAGAAAACACACACCTCTAGAAAATCTACTTTCCCAGAGGTCCAGAGGAAAACTATAAAAATAACAGCTTTCAAACAAAGCTTTTCAATATAGAAGTGATCAATCCCAAAGATCTGGAGGTAAGTTTGTGCCAAATAACTCTATTTTATATATGTTTATAGAAAGTGTTTAAACCATAGAAATATTGATTCACAGAGATCCTTTCTTGTGAAATACACAGCTTCTATATATATAATCGTTAAACAAATCATCATGCCCAAAGATCTGGGGGACAGCTTTTGAAATGCACCCTTGGAAATTAGCCTCGAATATAGACGTGATCAATCCCAGAAATCTAGGGAACAGCTTTTGGAAAAAAAACACTTACAATGTAGAAGGCAGTTTTAAATATAGAAATGATTATTTTCAGAAATGAAAAGGTAAGCTTTAAACAAATTGCTTGTATACATGTTTTTAAATATGGAAATTAATATTCTCAGAGATTTAAAGGAAAACGTTTGAACAAAAAGGCTTTCAAATATAGTTATTTAATGTAAAAAATCCAGAAATTCCAGAGATGAAGAGGAAAACTCTTGAATTAGCACCTTTAACATATTTTGTTATAGAAGGGATCATTCCAGAGATCTAGAGGAAAACCTTTGGCATAGAAACTCTTATACAAAGCTTTCTTAATATAGACATGCTTATTCGAAATATTACTTGAACAAGTCTATCTGTCTACCTAAAAGGCAATGTTTTGACCTAGTTCCCAGCACTCCCAGGGCAATAAAACACTGTAAACACATGATTTTATATCATTGTGTCTTAAACTCACACTCCCAGCAACACCTGCTCTCTGGAATTAATTCAAGAATCAAATGTTCACAATCAACACATCATATTTTTTCTAAGAAATATGAGATTTGACCCTATAGTGGTTATGCCAAAAGTTTTACTATACCTTAGTCTAAAGAAATCTTTAGCTTTTGCAGTAAAGGTACCCTTCTCACACCCAATTGTCTTGCCAAACTCTCACCTTCTAGCTCTGCCATCACAAGAAGGCCAGACTCAAAGGCCACTGGACACTATATAGATGCTGATAAGCCACAACACTATACATGTCAAATGACTTAATGGAATTCTAAACATAGCAAAAAAGTGCACTCTCACAGCCTGCCACTCTCTTAATAAACACATCCCCTGCAACAATGTCCACGCTTTTCATGTTTCATTATTGTTGTTGTTTTCTGTTTCTCTCCCCTAGGCCCTAAGCCCCCTAGAAAATTGTTTTTGTCTTTTTAACTTAGTGCTGCAACGTCTTCGTATCCAATCAACTGTTTGTCCCCCGGTCCAGTTTCTGTTTTCTTTGCTTACTTGCATCTAGCAAACTGTTTCTTATCACAGCTGCATCTTGGTCCACAACCATCTGCATCGGTCAAAATCATAAAAATGGTAGATCTTGGGGGATAGCATATTATATATAATATAATGTAATGTAATATAATATAAAAAGAGTATAATATAATATAATATATATATATATATATGAGCACAGTGTTCTCCATGAAGGACGATCCTAATCTTCATATTTCAATTGGGTGTTCCATTGTAAGGATCACAGGTTTGGAAGATTTATGCTCTGCAAAGGTTTCATCCTCAGGAAGGAGCAGCTGCATAAGCAAAAGGTAACTGAAATTCAACAGCAATTTGCACTACCAGTACCTTATGTATGACTCTATGATGTATATAGTGTAATGACACACCAGTCCAGTAAAATAGGGTAGCAGTAATTAAACAAAGGAGCAACTGGTAACTAGTTCGAGATTGTTGAGTGAGAATAAGTTTTGAAATACATTGACACATAAGAGTCTGCATAGTGTTTTCGTCTTTTTTGGTCTAATCTAGTTTGTGCGCACCAACTCTTGGCTGAGGCCTTTGGCAGTGCACATGCGTGTCCTGAAGTGAATAATGTCTCCAACAAGGCTGAAAAGTGCGCTTCCAGGGCCTCCCATTCTGAAGAAAGATTGGATAGCGAGTCTTTAAACTGTGAACGCGGCTTGGTTGGATTTTAAACAATACCAAATGGTGGAAATAAACCAGCTGCACTTATGATACTGTGTATACGTAGTTGCATTTCTGGCTGGGGCAGGTTCCGTGATGATTGTTGGAAACACAAGACTGAATGGGACCGATTATTGGCATTCCCCGGGACTGATGCTTGGTACTGGTATATCACCGTCTGAGACGCAACTGCATTCGCAACCGGAGTTGATTGGACGCTACGGTCGACAGTAGGACTGGAAACGCTCCGCTGAAGTTCCCAACCCCCGCCTTTGACACGCAGTGAAAGCCTGGATCGCATTTCACGTCGTAGAAGCCCTTAGAGGTCAAATGAGGCCACTCACTGCCATCGTGGCCAGTTTTGAGCTGCGGTTCTTGGTGCCCAGGGAATCTTGAATGACCAAGCGACAAGCACTTGGACACATGTGGAAGCAAAGTAGGGTTCCAAATGCCAAATGTATAAGAAACTTCAGTGGAAGAACACACTTGGAGTAACCTGTGAACAAATCGCACTGCATTGTGTGCTGCTACCTGCTTGATCGCTATGGTGCCCTTCTTTATTTTGGGCCTCTTCCGGTAGATGTGTGATGATGTGTGTACAGTGACGGGATATTCTTTTGAACCAGCCAAGTACTCAATCATCCATCTTCCCCCCAGCACCCTTGATTGAGCTGCCCTCGAGCTGCCCCACCACTGGGGTGAAACTGCTTTCGGCACCTGCTCTTGGCAGGCAACAGCAAGCGCTTAGGCAAAATGTGACAAGTTTGTCACATCCGTTGTCATCGCACTTTCTGGCTAGGAACATCTAGGAACGGATAGAAACAGGCCTGAGGATCCAATCCAGTCTTGCCAGTACGTCCAAACCCTTGTGAGCGGATAACTCTGGTGGGACTCTGTCCAAACCCTTGCATTCCTCAGAATTCGTGGGTTTTCTGCGTTGTGCAAGGACTCTGCGGCAAGGCCGCAACCTTCTGCTCGCCAAGAGATCCAACACCCACGCCTGCAAATATGGGGACATGAGGCATGGCTCATCAACTGGATCTCTCTACATATAGCCCATGTTAGAAATCAATTTGGCATATCATCTACAGTTCTACTGTTCTTTGCTTTCATTTGGAAACCTCTCCATCAGAACCAATTTGAAGGTTCCTGACGTTCCACTTCAGCCTCTCAGCTTGGAGCTGCTATTGTCAGTTCTTGCTAGCTGGGTTTGTGCATGCTTGTAGAATGGACGCGTCAAACCGTGAATGTAGGTGCTCAAGAACCTTGAAGGAACAAGTTTGCGCCACTTTGAATTCACTTCTTGTTTGTTTTGGGGATGTTCTTTTGCGGTGACACCTGGAGCAGGAATGCGGCAGGTTCTTTCCTTTGCTGCTGCTGCAAAGCGATCACTGTCACATGCTGTTGAGCACTAGTCACTCGACATTTGCATCGTCATCGTGAAAGTCATGGGTCACCATAGAATCAGAAAGCAACAAGTCAAAAATAATGGGAAGTCTGACTTCCCTTCAGCGGCTTAGCGTTTTGACTTTGACATATGAAAGTATCTCCAAGAATATCAGAATTGATTCAGCACCTAGCACAAGCAGGCTGGCTTGATGTATTCCAGTATGGCACCAGTGGAGGAAAACAATGCATCCCCACCTGATGTCAAACGCTGTCTAACAATCACTTGCGCCTTGCGCGGCTTTTTCATACTGCATACGAAAATATGCACTGAAAACTGGGTGGATCGAAAATGAAACTTGTCCCTTCTAGATTGAAAGAATACTATGTGGGATCCACAGTCGGAGAGCTCAATGCCCACTCAAAATGCTTTGCACATCCTTGCAGCTCTGTGAAATCAAGCGTCATTTGCTGTTAGATATTCAGGAAAAGAGTCTGCAACACATCTTGGGGGATGGGGTAGGCTTCAGCAAGCTACCACATAGACCCCTTGCTGTGAGCTGTTCCTAGTTTTGGAAAGTATGAGCAACTTGCAATGTTTGCAACATATGTCATTGACTGGTCATATTATGTAGTCAGTAAGTAATTGTCATATCTCATGCTAGCCCCTGCTCCGTCTGCTTGGATGCCACGACAGGCAATCTCTCGCAAACAATCAAATCATCCCCTTCAAGCTCGTTGGTCTTCTTTAACTCAGACTCCCTACTTTCCACATCTACAAGTGCAAGTACTCCATTCAATGTGATTTTGAGTCGTTAACTTTGGTCAGGTCTTCACGTCTTATACTTATACTTTGGTGTTGAAATCTGTAGGAGCATTCTGTTCAGAAAATCCGATGTCAAATGTGACAACCGATTAGAGGCCACCGTTGTCTATTCATGAAAGGCTTTGCCGTTTTGCCTAATTCTGAACCCAAGAGTCAACAGCCTGGGGACCTGAGGATTGTCAATGATACATAGTCGTCGGCAATGAGAGTCCCCATGATTCGGTACATGCCATGTACAAATATCTATATACTGTACTTCCGGGATGTAGGATGCTTATCAATCTACCACAGCAAGCGGATCAAGCTTGACTGGAAGTGGGATCATGAACTGGCGTCAGGCATCATATCCAAGGTCCTCTACTTGCCCTTTTCGAGGTACCTGCGAAGGTGGAAGGATCTTACCCCAAACACCTTTGCACTTGATCTCGTTGGAATGGTTCAATTCTACTTAGGTTGGGACCAATAACATCAGTCTTGAGGTTGCACTGTATGATTGTCCTCACTGTTTGGCTTCTAGGGTTCTGAAAAGAAGTGCCCAAATTGTATAAACGTTCAATGCGCCAACATCTGTAGTCACCACCTTTGGACGATATCCTGGTTTTCTTGCTTTCGCGTCGACAGTCCAAGAATTGTAAACAGTGTGTATGGATGTATAGGGTAACTTTACAAAACTAACAGGCAGTAACTCAGTAACATCACAAAACATTATCCACTGGAGGCTTTTTGTCTGCAGGTTCATGGAGCGGTCCACGCCGATGGCGGTTACAGCTCTGCAAAAAGAGGGGCATAGACCAACTCTTCCTGCGAAGAACATCTGCGATGATGACAGAGTCTAGAGCAGCATCAAAATTTCAGAATGATGGCAAAGAAGCCTGACACATCTTGTCCCATGTCAGGAATACTGTCCCATTGTTAATGTATATATATATATATATATTGATAAGACCTCGAGTAACATACCTAAGGAATCGCATCTTACAGGAAAGGAGTCTTCCAGGACGCTTCTTGCTTTCCCCAACCCAACACACGATCTGTGTTTCACTGAGAGCATGAAAAGTTGGTCCTTGTGGAAAACTGTGGAGACTGTGAAGATCACAGCAGACACAACGTAGCACGCCACCTGCTGACTGTGGGTGCTCTAACCGAACTCAATTCTGATGCCCGATACCCAAGCCTCCAAAAGGCATGACATCTGCATCACCGCCTTGGTTTGGAGGCGCACTTGTGAAGGACCTGCTGTCCATCCCGTTCCCTACTCAACGGATTGCTTTAGCCAGCACTTCTGCCCACCACAAAGAGGCACAAATCACAAACCTGTCTGCAAAGTTAAGCGGCCAATGGCGAACCTTTGCCAACGATTCCAGGCACCTTTGCAACAAATTCACTTGTCTCATCAACAGTTACGAATAAGTATTGGAATTGGTTGTCAACCCCAGATTGAGTAAGTTAATTCTTATATATATATATATATTTGTTTTTTTGCTGGTTCAAGATAAAAGTGTCAGGCAGAACTCCAAACAAGTCAAAGCAATGCACGTGCTCTTAAAGCTGTCCGATGCCTCGTGGAATGGTGCTTGGCCCCACGAGCTAAACATGAAGACAGCACCTTAACACCAACTGTTCAAGCAATGACGGGAAAATAAGTATTCTACTTACTTGAAATCAAATGAAACAAGTAGAACACTGTAACCAAGCAATGGTCGATCGTAAACCCACTTGAGTGTCATTGAGCCAGGTTGCTCAAAAGCTGTTGGAATAGCAAAGCCATCAAGCTGTAGACCTTGTTAGAGGTGTGCAAGTGGGTGCAAGCCAGCAAGTAGGATTTGCTTCATATTATGCTAATGGGTGCTGATGTCGCACGCAGTAGCCAAAGGTGCATCGGTCAGAATTCATCTCACGGCCACTGCGTGCACGTTGTGATCTGGTTCTCAAATAGATACAAACAGTTGCAATGGAAATCTCAAGTCTCGTCTTGGAGAGCAGTTTGATGCACTCTACTGGTCGAGCTGCCCTGCTGATCACTTGCAAATATCCCCTTCTTTTTACCCTCTTTGAGAAGCCAACCATAAATTCACCACGGGCAGAAGTCCACAAGGTACATGTGCGAATGAGGAATGCCAATGCAGCAGCAAAGTCAAGGAATTGACCTCAAGATTCAGAATCAAACAGAAACGCAGGCTTGCTGAAAAGCTCAGTTGCTGATATTTTTTTTCTGACTGGTTCAGGTCATTGAACTGAGAAACAGCGAACTGACACAAGCTTCATTCCGCTTTCAAATCCCTTCTCTGAGAAAATTCTGAAGTAACTGGTTTGAGGATATTACTTGCTCATGGCATACACATGTTCTCCTTTATGACTCTTTTGCTGCTTCTCTATATATACTGCCCACCAATCTCAATGTGCCAATTTGCTCCAAGAAAAGAGCACATCCAAATACTCTTGGCCAGGATCTGCCAAAGCCTTGCTCCGGGGAGTCAGCCCCGGTACTGTAGATAAATAAATCTTCAATATAGATAAATGTACATATATAGTTATTATATATACATGCAAACACAATCAGATACACACTACACATATATATATATACATATCTAGAGTGGAGACGATGATCCCACATGCTCCCAGCAAACACGTTGCTGTTGGTAGTGCTTATCTTTACCTCTTTACAACGGTGGGAGTAACAACTAGTCAAAAACCCACTTGTTCACATGCACTTATCCAACTTCTTCTCACAGCTGAACCTGCACAGCTGGTCTGACATTGACTTTGATCACTGTCGGCTTGCAGCTTGACCCAAGCAACTAGATGTTGCTGTGACGCCAGCAAGCCCAGGGCCAACCAAATGATAGCGATGCAACTTACGCCATAAATATTACGACGCAAAGGCCTGGCAATGTAGCCATGACTTCTTGGTCAAGATTGCAAAGTATGCCAAAATCAACGAATCATGTTGCCAAACCACAGCGTTCTCAGATTGATTCATTTTTGCCATGTTCATTCTCTTCCGTGCCTGCAAAGCCAAGCAGTGAGTGGCACTGCACAAATCTCACAGGCCAAGTTTAAGGCACCACCCAAAGGGCCGTCCTTTAGAAATGAAATGCCGGGCAAAACGTCAAAACGAATACGAAGGGCCTGGAGATGCCTGCAGGCGTAAAGGGTAAGGAGAAGCAAGTAGGGCAGTTGTGTCAGAAAGAGTTCTCTACGAAGCTAGGGCAAATTGTTTATGAGCGAAGCCTTCACTTGTTGCGTCAGAATTCTCAGGTTCTTGAAGGAAACATCGGACATGTTTGAACATTTAACCTTGCTCGCTGGAGTCTGACTGGATTTGTCCGTCACTTCTGTAACATAAGGGTCTGACTGATATGGTGATATCAGCAACCTGCCGATATCTGCAGTACACTCAATCGAATATGCTTTCACCATAAAGCAAAACAATATACAACAACGCAACAAACATACAGTGTATGCAGCCAATCCTCTCAAGTCTGTCTGAGTCATGGTCAAACCCAATGACTTAACAAAAACGAAAGGGCAGGGATTCGGGTCCATTTCTGCACCCTGTGCAGCCCAGAGTCAAGGTGGTACACCTCCCAGGGGCTGCAAAGAAGCAAAATCGCACCTTGAGTCGAATTGGCATGCATGTAAGGGACCTTTTGAAGATTTACCTCACATTACCATGCCTTGTCTTGTGTTTATCCTGTTGAGATCTACAAACATGGAGCTGAAGTCGCATCAGGCAAGGAAAAGTCACATCATGTGCAATGGCACAGCGTGTTTCAGCAAAGTAGCAAAATCATCATCATCATCATCATAAAACTGATAATAATAGTTAATAACAATAATCATCATCAATGTCAACGAAGCAATGCGTACAACGATACACTCAATCAACGTGGCACCCAACCTATCCCAATTCCAATGGCACAGTGATGAAAGATAAATTTCTAAACCGTTGTATCCTGCTAGGAGATTCCAGTGGACAGCACCATTCATTGAGTGCTGCATGAACATCAGTCTAAGGTGAAAGAAACCACGTTCATGGCGAGATTGTTACGTGCCCAGGTTAGCCGAGACCTGTTTTTGTGAAGCTGCACCAACAGCATGTCAGCAAAAAAACAGCAGGAAATTCGCAGCATCAAGAGCCGTAGCAGTAGCAGCAAACCAGCACCAGCAGCAGTCACTGCTGGGCTGAGCCCAGATCACCAAAAGCATCTAAGACGCAGCGCACAACAAAGTTAGAAAGGATTCTGAGAACGTCGTCATTATGACATTATGATCCCACAATCGACTCACTCTTACACACTTGAGATATAGTACAGTGGGGTCCAGCCACCTCCAAATTCAAGACACTTACATTCAGAAGCTTCAACATGTCAATTGCCTCAAAGTTCCGCTTGACTCCACGAGGTCCAAAAGGTCCAAATGCCAATCAAGAATGATGCGTGACTGCCAAATGCTTGACTGCCGAACTCAGAACCGGCGCAAAGGCTGTGCTCTATATAGATCTATACAGTATATAGTTACAAGTTGCAATAGTTACCACATGTTGCAACGGGGTCCAAGAGGTAGGTAGTTGTAGTGGTAGTTGTAAGTCATCACTGCAGGGACATGATCCCAGCGTCCCAGGATCATATCAGCCATGGAATGCCGCCCTCTTCGTTGGACAACCAACTGCATCCATGGTGTTGCCTCCCTGCCAAAACGTCAAAAGACTCCCTTTGATTCCAAGAGTCACACACACACAAACAAGGAGGCACCCCGTATACGACTTCCGCGAGTCGATTCGTCGATACTGTACGACTTATACCGAGTGCTGGAATTCTGAATGCAGGGAATCTTCTGGTGGTTCTGTGACTTGGTCGAAGGTTAATTTTATCGACTTGGCTTGCTTCAAAGGCCGGCCTAGTACTTCCTCTGGCCTACCCCCCAAAAAACGAAACAAATTAACTTTAGACTTGCTTGAGTCGAAACGCTTTCAACGCCGAGGCTCGGGTGCAAGATGCAAGGAAGAGAAAGCCCATGGGCTCCATAGCCATGGCAGAGGTGGCCTGTCAGAAGACGGACGAAATCCCAGACGAATCGAAGTTGACAAAAAGAATTTGTAAACAGCATGAGCAGAATTTGTACACGTGGTGAGTGTAAAAACAATGGTAACGATTCATCCGAGGGATCTGTGGCAAAGTAACAAGTCAAGCCACGCCGAATGTTAAGTTGTATTATGAATTCCAGGATGAGTGGGGATTGGCCAGTTTCTCTCTGCAAGAAACCATAAGACACCTATAATTGGCACGTACAGTAAATTGAAGTGATGTCTTGGTCCCACCTCAGCCAGTCAGCTAGGCAAAATTTATCGGCAGGATTATCCCAAATAGGTACCAGCCCGGACATTGGACACCCTGTTGAATTTGTCTCGGTCTTTCGACGGGTCACAGTGACAGTCAGTGACAGTGTGAACGCCTCGTCGTCTCCCTTCCGAAGCAAGGCTGAGCTCAAAAGTACCAAGCGCAGCATGGCCTGCTCGTCAACAACATGAACATGATCAGACCGCAGGACTCAAAACGAATCATCAAAGAAAGCTTCAATGCCACATATATATATATATGTTGAGAATCAAGTGAGCGCGCGCGAAAAGGAAAACATGGAACAAGCAACAAATTCTGCTAAGGTCTGCTAAGCACGGCGAGTGAAGGCGCTTGTGGCAGTATTGGCTTGGGTCCTCATGGCGTGCTGATTGCTGGTTTCCAGTGCCATTACATTCAGGAATGCAACAGGTTCAAAACACCTTGATAACTGTTGCAAAAGCAATTGCAATGGCTGTGTCAGGTTGTCTCTATATATCTCTGCCGGCGCTATGTCATTGAGCTGCGTGACTCTAGGTTCAAATCGGTGTTTTTTGGAGGGGCTTTCGCATCGCAGAAATCTTTACAAATCACATCGCCACACCGCACCACTTCACCACACAAACGAAAGAAGGTAAGGGCCCTTATAAACCATGTGTTTTCCTCTTTTCTTATATACGCTAATCTTTTTGTGAAACTTCCGTCTATCCTTGGCCGTGAGGCAGCTTTCCTCGCAAGTACCTTGTACAATCCCAGTACGCCCTGCTGCCTCTTGTGTCAAATCCATTAAAGTTGTCTCAGCATGTTGGCTTCCACCAACTAAAGCTCAGGGGCAGTTCTCTGACGATCACAATATTCCTGTGAGGTTGTTGTTGATCACGGATCGGATATTGCAAACCGCACCAGGTTTCACGGCCCAGGGGCACAAGGGCTGTATTGGACGAGCACTAGGGAAGATGCCGGAGGGCTTAGCTAAACATCCAGGTCGGAGTGTCAATCGCAGCATGAATGCAGCCTTTTCTTATCTGTTCTCAAGTTGCCCTGCCATGTAGACTGTAGAAGTGTCATTGGTCAGTATCACTTAGGCAAAACGGCCCCTGCCCAAATATTGTTTCCTATAACCGCCAAATGCAATTTCATTCATAGATAGATAGGTTACGCGCAGACTCTGGAATCATGCCACGCAACTCATTATATATGGTTCTGTACAGTGGCTTCTCTTATCAGCTACATACCAACTCACAGCCTCCTAGGCCCCTTGCCAATAGCATTGTTCAAAGTCAAACGTTCCAAAGTGCTGCAAGAGCAAAACCCTTTCATGCCTGAATTCCAAGCAGGCTATCTGCTGTTTTGAGCACCGGCCACCTGGGTTCTGGCAAATGGCAAGCAATCGATCTTACCATGTCAAAACTTGCCTTTCCAGAGCCTACTACTTAAAGGTTGATTGCGGCAAAGATAAATCGCACAAACAAACAAACAAACAATCGAACAAACGAACAAGGAACAAAAACAAAAAACAAACATCCAACACAGGTGCTCAGTGCTTACTGTAGTCTAGTCTACTCTCCGCCAAGCTTCTCTGCATTAATGTCACTCCACAAAGCCTGATCCTGCATTGACTGTTACTGTTGGATATGACTGTGTCCAGCACGCCTATTGCCAAACAATGCATTGCAGCCTGTTTAACATCTAGCAAACTGGAATGTGATCGCTAAGAAACACTTGTAAAAATAGTGCAGGCTGTATCCACATGCTTCTCTCTTCCAGATTACGCCGTCCAACTGATCTACCTTGTGAACTCGCTGGAGCCGATCACCCCAGCCCCTCCTCCTTGGGGATCTCAGCGCCACCATTGTGCTGTCCACAGTAAACCAAAGCAGATGCCAACGAGAGGCCGAAGGACAGCGCCAACAGCCTTTAAGAAGCAATTGGGCCACACAAGCAATGGGCGGTCTGATTGCAATAGCAGAAACAACCCAAAGGCACACTCGCATCCAAAGGCCAAGAACAAGCTCTGTCAGCCTAGCCATTAGCCGCTAGACCTTTTATTTGACGGAAAGCCCAACCACAAGAAAAGCCAAGTCCTTTCACAACTTTCAACTACTCTAAAAGTAGTGACCATTCCCCATGGTAAATGTCAATAAAGTTGGATAGTCGTTTTGATGTTTGCCTTTGTCTCATATGGCAAGGTTTGTGTCATGCTTGTGTGTGTACAGCCAAGAACTTATATGTACAGTGTATGTGTATATATACACTGTACATATAATTACACCACACACTCTAAATCAACCATACTGCTTTAAGGCTTTGGCTTGAAAAATGTTTATGCAACAAAGTTGCTGATGATGTGTGGATGATATGGTGTTTGGATCAATCAAAGCAAATCTTCCCTTTGAGGCAAGATTCTCCGGTGCCAACCGCTTCAAGACTCTGACGCATGAGATCAACTGAGCGTATCCTGGCATTCAGCTCGCTGAAGCTCTGCACAAGTGCCTACTGTTTTGCAATAAGCAACGGAACCGATCGACATGCAACCTGGGCCATTCATCAAGGGGGGAAATCGCAAGTTTGAGATTAACTTGTACCCGCACCTGCGCGCTCCAAAAGCCATATTCCCAATGCCACGGCAACAAGGGCCATGGAAACCACGAAGTCCTGGCAATGCGCAAGCCTCTGTCGGTTTTCAGAAATGTTGACAAAAAAAATGTGCAAGCTTTACAAACCTATTTACTATCATGATCTCTATCAACATACTCGCGTCTGCTTCAATGTGATTCAAGGAAACAACCAAAACACATGTGTTAATCATATGTGTATTAGTAATTATGCATACAAAATATACAACATAAGTGTGAGTACCTGGGGTTAATATGGTTACATATATATTTAAAGTTTAAAACAAATGTATGGAGAAAGGGCCAGTCTCTCTTTAGGAATGCAAATAGCAATCTGTGCTATATAGGGCTAGCAACACGAGCAAAGCTCTGCGAGGGATAGCTGTGATAGGTGCTCTAGCTTTCAACAATGCAGTTGTCTGCAGCCCAGGTCGCCGCTGCAACATGTCGTGATCCGAAACAATGTGAATAAAAAATGCTCATCTCCGCCTGAGAGCCGGAGGTATTGGCTCCAATCACCAGCATCGCCATCTCCTCAGAAGTTCTCAAATTTCGCAAAGCAAATCAACAAGAACAAACATGATATTATATGATAATCATCAACTCATCAACAAATCAATGGTACTTAACTTAGACCTGCTTGGAGAAAGGCGCACCCAAAGTTGGATGGTTGAAGAAGCCCAAATGCAGCCTTTTGTAACAACTCACTTACTGCAATAAATTAACGCCTTGGTCGACATTAGAGGTCCCTGACCGTTGACTGTCGTTTTGGCAGCCGCCAAATATCTTAGAAGCTCTGTGCCCTAGGCAAGAATTTCTAGTCCAGGTTTGGAACTCTCTGCCAAGCATCACGAAGGGGTTTCGATATCGGATCTGGTATGTATGTAGCTTGAGCTGAACGGCTACCGGCTACTGATACTGCATTGCTCGAAAGCTGGATGTTAGCAACTCAATGACACCGTAGGACAACCCATGGTTGTATGTAGAGCAATCTGCCGGGAAGGATATGCATAGTAAGTTCAGGATAGGACATCTGTTGGAGTAAATATGCCAAAGGCACACACACACAGTGGCCGTACACCAAAGATCAACGCTTCACTGCTTAATATATAAATGACAACTAGGAGCAAGAAGCTACTAGGAACAAAGGGCATCGCTACTAGGAGCAAGGACGCTACAAATGACAAGGGCATCCATGTTGCGCTGAGGATTGGAGGTCAGCTCTACTTCCGGCGCACTTCTCCACCTGCTGGCACAACTCAAAGAAGCGCGGACGCCGCTTGTTGGGGAACCTCAAAGGCAACAAACGCAACACTCTGCAACACTCTCCATTGTGGCTGCATCTACATAAAGCTGGAAGTGAAAAAGCACTGGATGCAGGCTTTGAGCTTAAAAGTGCTGAAAGCACGCAAGCAGGGCCGGACGATCAACTAGTTCCCAATCCCTACTGTATGTGCTCAGCTTTGTCTCTAGTGCATGGCAAGACACACTTGCAAATGTCTATATAATACACAAATACAATACAATACATATATACATGACATGTACTTGAACTTAATGGGAAAAAGGGAATGCTAAGGGACCTGCCAGCGATCTACACTGGACTGCGAACAAATTTCACCACAAACGGTCACAAAAACAACCCCGAAAAGCAGGATGAGATCCTGGCGGGAACTTGGGTCCATAGGAAGTGAAGTGAGATGCCTCAGTCACGTTGCAGCTCTTCTCTATATACCCAACGTATGCATGAGTCAGCAACCGTCGAAGTGAACCTTTCGGAATGAAAGGCTTTCTTGTACACCTGCGAGGAAGTGCAAAAAGTGTCTTAGTAGGAGGGCAAAACAAATTAACCTGACAAAATATAGCACGTGCAGCTTGCATCCCCAAATCAAAACTTGCATGAATCTGTATTCTACCAGGACTAGGATTGAATGCAATGGCTCTCATCGCCCAAACAGCCATCCATTCTACAACATGTTGCCCATTAGAGCAACAGTGGCAGTGAGCCTTAAACTTGCGCAGGACTCCTGCATCTCAAGGGCCCGACAAGCGTATTGATGGCTGAGTAGAGCGAGTAGTAGCTCTGCCTGCCGACCAAGTCCAAAGCACATTGTTGCAAACACAATCAAAAAAACATGCAGTTGCACATGCAAGGCTACATGGCAACATGCCTCAAAAGCTCATTTGGTGCCATATCTGTGAATTTGTGAATCATAGAAAAGTAGCACAGCCAGCACACAAAAGGCCTGCCTACCCACTGAAACGTTCTGCCGTCGGTAGATGGCCAGCCAGTCGTTCATCTCCTTCTTGATCCGGGTGTTCCTGCAGTTTGAGGCTCAGATATTGCAACACGCTGATAACTTTTGCTTGCCAGAAAACAATGATGCAATCCTTAATCATTGGTATACTGCAAAGGCCTGAGATCAACATACCTGATTAATCCTGATTGCCTAATCAAATTATATAATTACCATAGTGTGACGAATTGTCTGACTAATTTAAATAATCAACCCTACCCTACCCCGCAATGAACTGGCAGAAGATACGTGAAATTGGCAATCATGAATCATGATTCCTTACAATAAGAATTTCTTGCTGGAATGCACACACCTGTCAGAACCTCCGTCACTTCTTGCATTGTTGAACCGCAAGCTATTGTTCCAGGATGTTGCATGTTTGTTGAGGACTGAGAGCCCAGTTTGTGCTCTACAACGTTCAGTCAAGCAGGTCGGGTGTCAAGGTAAAGAATCAGCAAATGCTCCAAGGTTGGTGTGGTTACATATGGTTTACACACCTTTATTCCTAGGACTATCAGCAACACCTTGCAAACTATTCTGCAAAATATTTTACAGGTTCGTCACCAAACAACTCAAGTTCAATGAGGAACTGCCAAAGGCAGAAACCAAACTAGCCTCGAATGCACTAAGTCACTAAGTGCCCGGCCACCTCTCCATATTTGGAGTTCCTTTATCTAAGGAGGCAGAAATCTTCATGTGCTTCATTACCTGTCATGCGAGGCACGAGTGGCGAAAGTTAACAAAAGAGGTGTTCATCTTCTCATGTTGCTGTCGGCTCGAAAGGGATACCAAATTGTCAAACAAGCACCGAGCCGGAGTAAGGCCTCAAGCAACTCACCAAAATCATGCCATAGAAAGGTTGAGTCATGTTTGCACACAAAGTTGTCAAGCAGTCAAGCAACAATCTTCCAAACTTCCAAATGCTTAGCAAGGTACAGAAGTTTGGTAACACCGGTAACACCCTGTGCATTGTTCACGGAGAAACCCATGCTGAAAAGGCAGGTGTCCCTGCTGGATGCACCTGGTAGGTGTCCTGTCGATACTTCTGCTTCATGTAGAAGGTCTTGTAGTCCTGGTGTGCTTGGCTCATGGTGGGGAACCAAGGTGATGCACAAGGAAAACAAGTTAAAGCGACTAGTGTTGGTGTAGATCTCGGTGGTCGCCGTATCATTAAAAAAGAGCAAAGTCCTCCTTCTTGTCATCCGGATTCTCCATACCAATCAGCCTGGGTTGTTCACCCAGCTGTAGGTTACGTCTCGGATGTTATCTCGATCCAAATGAGGCAAGGACTCGACATATACACTGAAAACGAGGAGCCAGGAACTGCCTCTTTGAACTGGGTAAAGCTATTCCTTGTTTCGTTCATACTGAGAGGCTGAGCGGCCAAATTCAATTACCTGCGCGCTTTCTACCTATGTGATGATCTCTGGCTCCTGTTTATCTATATTATCTATATACTTGGGCATCAAATTCCAAGCTTCATATGCTTGATGGTTGCTGAATTTTATGATCCTGTGATGTCCTATGACATCAATAACTTTTGTTGCTTCTCCCAGGGTGGGGCTTGTTGATACTTGGCCCTGGTCTGGCTCTATCCCTGGAGCCTACAAATCAAGCCCTTTAGGGCCTATTACTGTGCCCCTCACAACGCGTTGGTGCTTGAACGGTCTTGATCGATACTGTATATGGGGAGCATCAACTTGTAAGGTTGCATTTCAGATTTAAGAATAGAACAATGCAATATGTCCTTTTCTTCACCACGTTTGGGCCGTGTCTTTGTTTGCCTGGCCAACTTTTTACAGGATTGCTGAAGCATGTGCAATGTGCACAGCAACGTAGGCCCGGTTACATATCCTACTGTCCATGGCTGTCACATGTATGGACCATCGTCCACTGCAGTTCAATCGGTGTTGGTTCTGCTACCATTTTGCAGCGAACGACTCCGGATGTCTACCCCTGAACAGTAACTGCGCGTGTTCTACGATGGACTCTCATGGGCTGCAGAAACAGAGTCTGCATGAGAAAGGTGATCATTCGGCATATGTCTGACAGAAATGACATGCAAACACTTGTATAACTCGCGTGCGCGGGGGGCATCCTTGTTTAGCTAGATGTTAAACCGTTTTGGAGCACATAGACAGTGCTTCTTCAGACCTGGAATCGATAGAACATGCATTACAAAAGCAATGCCCAAGAGGTTAGCATTGGTTAGACTCGCATGATCATTCCACACGAGTACAACAAGTTTTGTACACTCTCAATTGCTCTGCCATGCAGCAAAATTCAACTTGAAGTCTTGAACTCGCGGCAAACATCCGAAGCAAGTGCCAAAATAAATGTAAAGAATATTAACACATGGTTGTCCGATTGACAAGAGGCCAGAATATGCCTGAAACTGCTGGAGAGAAACTGTGGTTGTTGAATCTCTCTCTTCAGCGTCAAGTGTGTAGCCGCAGATATACAGTACTTTACTTAACATGAACATATATTAGGGGTGTGTCCACTGACCCCAAGTCTTCAGATACAGTCAGCCGGCTCGTAGGGGTCAGCGTTGATGCGATCTGGGACATCCACCTGCTCACTGTGGATTCAAACGGAAATCCCAACTGCATACTAGTAGTAATGCCCTTGTTACTAGTAGCGATGCCAGGAGCCCCTAGTAGCGTTCTTGCTCCTAGTAGTAAGGCCAAGAGCCCCTAGTAGCTTCTTGCTACTAGTAGTAATGCCCTTGTTACTAGTAACATTCTTGCTACTAGCAGTATTGCCAAGAGCTAGTAGCCCTGGAAATTGCGTGGGGAACTAAATCGTGTTCAAGAATGAATCAATACTTCAAGAACGCTAAAGTTTACGCTTCTTACTCTGTTCCAACTTGACACTTGCGGCCTACAGCGGTCTACAGCGGATCGGATTGACACGTCCATTTTGCCTGGCAGGTACAGCACGGTCAGATTTCCACACCCGAATAAAAAAATCTATAATACTTATAAGGCTTTCAGGTGTGGAAATCTGACCGCAACTTAGGTGTCGACATGTTGCACGTAGGATTCTAAGGGGAAAGGGTTTGTCCCGTTTTTGAAGTCAAGAAGCGCAACTTTCGGCACCCCAGTGTAAGCTGCTTCATTTTGGCGTTCGTCGCCCCTGCCTGCGGCCCTGAGAGGGTCTGTCCTGGCATCACTGCCGCTGCTTGCGCCTAAAATGGTCAGAGATGGTGCTGGAGAGAAGACAAGATTGAAAATGCTTGATGGTGCTAACGCTCCAGTTGAAGTCGTGAAACATTTACAGTATATAATTATCATCTGGCTGAAACATGTCGATGTGTAGTCATGTCGGAGTGGAGGCAACTTCTTCTGACGAGGGCAGCCCAGAATATGGCTTATCACCAGGTACCAAGCCCAAGCTGGCTCGCTGCCAGCCAGCATGAACGCGCCCAACAAGCTGCGTCGGCCAGCCTGCAGCACGGAACGGTAAGTTTCAAAGCCAGTTCGACTGGCTGGCCTGGAAAGACATACAGTAGCCAACCCAAAGGGCATTCTCAACTCGGAGAAGGGCCAACAAGACTACGAAGATCTATATACGGAACCTATTCACAAAAGTGGAAAAGAACTGTTGATGCTTGACCCTTGGTGGCAACGTATTAAAGAAGCGATCCGAGTAAATAGGTTTCCTTGCCCAGGGATTTACCTTTTTGCGCACAGGCCATCCAAAACTCACCTGCCAACAACTGTCGTGTTCCGCACTTGTCACTTCTTCGGGGAGCTCCTTGGGAGCGGGACTTCACGTGCGCAATCCCTGCCAGCTATACTAGAAAATCCTGCATACCTCAACATGTCCTTAGCTTACGGGAGTTCATTTGTTAAGTTGGAGCATGGCTCAAATGAACTCCACGACCCAACTTGACCCAACTATCCCTTGCTCCCATGCAGGAGGGACCTCGCGCACGTCATCGCGCTGGACCTGGCACTACAATTGGGCTAACAAGCCCAAGTGCCCTCGGAAGTGCCCCAAGACAGTTCACACCCACTACTAGGAGCAAATAGCTACTAGGAACAAGGGCATCGCTATTACTAGTAACAAGGGCATTACTACTAGGAGCAAATAGCTACTAGGAACAAGACCGATGAATCAACATTAGATTCTTCTTGCAATTCAGTAGACAGCAAACAAGCCGAGTCTATTATAGTCTATTTCGGTCTCAGGCTCACCAGGAAGTGAATTGAATTCATGCACACAAGAATCCATACATTAGATACTGTAGTAATGTAATAACACATAAAATACATACAGTACACTCCATCATTAGCATGACATAGATATCCAATCCATGGTCAGTCAATCAGCCTCGTGGTGAACTGCTTGGCCTTGGAGGATCGAAGCTCATTGATTTCCAAATAGAAATGTCAATTGATTGCTTAATATGAAATAGCGATAACCTCCAACCGACTAGCAATTCTCAATTCAATTACAGTATATTTAAGCAAAAACGACTTGAAATTCTGTAGAACAATAAAACGACACAGATAATAAAGAGGAAATATGGACAATTCAAATCAAAAAAGCTGTCAAGTCCCAAAGGTCCTAAAGGAAGAACAAAAATAAAAGAAAGGTAAGGTCCTCTTTGCGAGGCTAAGGCAAGACCGTGCAAAGCTATAGAACTTTGTCATCTACAACCTACAATACCCACTGGACAGTCATAGGCTTCCTTGAGGCTTCCTGTGTCGCCTTCTACAATGCTCCAAGAAGCTTGAAGGGCACTGCTTGTTTGACTATATAGAGAACTCGAACTTTTTCTGACCAAAACTATATAGACTATGCACAACACAACACGTAGTTCTGCACAAGAACTCTCCTTGCTCCTTGTTGCTCCTTGTCAGCGTCACTTGGCAAAGAGGGAAGTTTCGCAGTCTGTGGACTCCCAGCCCACCAAGTCGCGTGGTGCCACAAAGAGAGGACCACAACCTGCGCAGGTTTTGAGAGTTTCAAGTACAAACATGCTACTACATGCTGCCTTGTCAGGGACGCTCTGAGGTGAAAGGACGAATCTCCAGACTGCTTATATAGCATTCAGAGAATACCCTACACTTGCAGTTTGTCCAACATGCTCAGGGTGCATATACAAGACTTGGAAGGGTTACTCCCTCTTCTTGCTTGGACTTGCATCATGGCTTCCAAGCACTTTTGATAGCGTGAGCAAGAATAACTTTGACATTTGCATTTGGTACGAGTAAATGGAGATGATGACATTATTGGTATGCGTAGAATCAAGGTTGTATTTGTAGTGTGGAAATTTCTGGCCAGATCGAATTCATCCTATACATGTTACAATCTATATAATACAGTAATCATTCCGTACACAATGTGCAACGGCCTCTACCCGTCGCTTGCATCCAACAAACTCCAGATTAAATTATCGACGGTTTATATGCACAGGCACCAGCAGAGTTTCTTTTAAACGCGAGACTCCTGAAGCAATTTGTTCGATGCAAATTGAAGCCTACTTGGTAGGTGTCACGGTCTCCCACACAAAACAGGTCCACATTATGAATTTCATCTTGACTGTGAGCTGACTTAGAGTGGATCAATGACACATTTACTGATGCTGATATATCAGCTCTTCACACGTCATGAACAGGAACATAGTGTATATCTGTAACCATCAACTAGCACCAATGATAAACTGCTGAAAACCAAGTGTTTATGACAGCCCACAGCCATCTACAGCCTATGGAAGGTTTCAATGAACGTGTCAAAATTGCAGCAGCGACCGCCTAGACCACCTGCCATCGTGCTTTAAATCTGAATTACGGAGCAATTTTCATCGATCAACCCCTCCGTTTCGGATGACAGGGCATCGACCGCATTAGTGACAGGAGATCAAACACAGCGCTGGAAGCCCATGGAGGCCTAGAAAGAACTTGACATGAGGAAGTAAGACAAGTAAAGGAGGGCATGGACGTGAGATACCATATCGAAGCTAAACAATAAGTGGTTGACAATAAACCGGAACAATGATATCATGTTGGTTGGAATGATCTGCATCTGTCATGTTGAGCAAAGGTTGGTCCAAGTGTGGATAGAAGTAACATATCATATCGTGTGTATATATAATCATCCTGGAGTAGATAGAATGGACGAATTTTCAAAAAACAATTCACTCCTCAAAACCGGCAGTTCCAAACCCCATAGATAGAATATGGTTGTAGGGGCTTCTCTTCCTGTTCCTTTGTTGTCCTTTTCCTTCTCTGTTCTATTTTCTGTTCGTTCTAAAGAAAAGAAAAAAGGAAAGGAAAGCTTAGATAATACACATAGTAACAGAACATGAAAATAACAAAGGAGCAAATACCGGAATGGGAGGAGTTGATAAGAATCTTATCACTATATGCTATCTATAGGGTCAGTCTTCATAAAATGAAAGGGATGTCAAAAACCCAGAGTTTTTTCAAAGAAAAACACCCCCTACGAAAGTAGATTCTATCTACTCCAAGATGCTTATATATATATATATGTTGTTATATCTATAATGTCAATGTTGACAATAGTCGTTGGAAGATTACTTTGAGGCTCAGTTGAACTAATATAATGACAGGCATGACAAGACAAACGAATTGACAATGAGCAAAACGCTGCACAAAGGAAAACATGCATGCAATCTGTGAATGCCAATTTGGTAGTGAGTGTGTCCTGAAACAATCATATGGCACAGCCTGTAACTCTCAAACCTGAAGCCTTTAGAAACAAGTGCCACGCTACTAGTAACAAGTGCATCGCTAGTAGTAACAAGTGCCTTACTAGTAGTAACAATGTTCGCTATTAGAAACAAGTGTCAGAAAGTGAAGCCTGAGATGCAGGAAGGCCTTGCTTGGCTCCCAAACTGCCGGAAGATCTGATCTCTCTACTGCCAAAATCTGGCGGTGAAACCTCACCCAGCCCTGCATCCCATCACATCCACAAATTCAGGAATAACAAAGGGCATCGCTACTAGGAACAAGAAGCTACTAAGGGGCTCCTGGCCTTACTACTAGGAGCAAAGGACGCTACTAGGAGCTTTTTTCGCAACACGACAGCAAAACTGACACGGGGGCTCATGCTGCACCTGAGTGCTGCCAATCAGTGGAACGTGGCTCAATGGTTCTTGTAGTGTCTGTCCTTTAAACTTAACCTAAACCATGGACCATGCTTTTCAAATTGTGAATGCATGCTGATCTTGTACACTGTAATTTTACCAAATCCTTGCGGCTTTGAATCAGCACACCTACTGATTCATCTGCCTACCTACTCGTGGATCTCTTGGTGTGGTGTGGGCGAGCCAAGTGCCTGGGTGGTTGAGTGCAAATGGGTATCAGAATCCTTTCACAGCATTGATCAAGCTCAGAGCATAACATTCCGCAGGTATGAAAGTTCAAACTATCCTTCAGGACACGAGCACTAGTCCAGCATCGTTCAGGCATCATAACGTAGATGCATCCTTCGACAACTGCTCGTGTCAGGGCTGCTAGAGCTTGATCAACACGACAGCTCTGTCATGCTATCTCAGGATGCAAGAGCTGCCACGGAACGCATTTACAAGATAGTAAACCTGATTCAAGCATTCCACTGCTAGGCTGACATAGTTGTGTTCATATACCAAGTCCATGTCACACATGTCACACAGACTAGATTAATACGTATCATATATTGAATATATTGCATATGAACCCCAAAGTAAGTGCAAATCGTTGTGTCAGAGTCAAGGATATATGGTGATCTCCTGTAGGTCCTGTAATCGCCTTGTTGCATGACGGTGCCCAAACTAGCAACGAACTCAAAATACACCTAGTTTGATAATTGGTGACTGATGAGACTGACACGCATGAATCAGCTAAAGTCCACATCACTATGATTCTCTTGCCACTCAATTCTCCTCTCATATCAGCAGTATTTACTTTGAGTGGCTGTCCAATCCTGAAACACATCGAGCAAGTCCTCAGCTGAAGGATCTCAAGTTTGCGGGAATCATTGCTGCCACTGTGTCTACTTATTCTGCAGCTATTTGGATGCTTTGCCCAAACAAGATAATGTGAAGTGGCATATATTAGCAGCTGGGCAGTTCCCGTCCACGAAGCACTTGGTTGTGTTGAGCTCTCAATATAATGCAATTGGTGCACAAGTGATTTGAAGAAAGAGTCCCTAGACCCTTCGAACATCCATGCTTCTAGCAGAGTCAAGCTGTGGAAATTGAATTTGTAACAACTGCCGCTGGGAATCGGAATACAGGATGTTGACAAGATCCTGAACTCTTTGATCGAATCTACATCTAGAAAGCAACTTCTTCGCTACTAGGTTGGAGGCCATCGCTAGTAGGTTGGAGGACGTCTAGAAAGCAAATGCTTCTGCACAAGCAACTGATGATGCCGCCGACAACATCCGTTCTGAGCTGATCACTTTGGCTCATATGATGGTGTTTCGAGGGCCCCTATCACACAGGAGGCTGGCAAAGAATGCTCACCCATGTGAACTGTCTCAAAGACCGCTGTATTGAGAGACAGCACTGAACAACATGCACATGAACATGAAAAAAGACATAGTGCAACATCTCATCCTTGTAAGACACTACATACGGGGAATCGTTGTCATTTCGTTGGACCCTCGAGAACACAGGGAACAAATTCTTATGATTCACGTACAGTATTTAACTTACTTTCTCAAGAATGAGTTTAACATACTTGCTGCACGTTGCCGCACATAGTTTGCCGCTCTCAGAAGTATGAACCAGTATGACCGTTGTCAAGCTGAATCACAAGCAAGTAGTGTGAAGGACAGTTTGTCTGATTTGATACTGATTCAACACTGTTTTGTCTCTCCTGCAAACATGACAGCTTCTGTTGCCTCATCTGTCGCCCTTGCTCTTGTAGTGTAAAGCCTGGTCATGTCCAAAATTGACGGAATCAAAACAAACCAAAAACTGGCTTTGCCTCCGAGAATGGAAGTGCCTGCAATGAATTCTATAAATCGGACATCCATGGCCACACTTCAACGTGAGTCACTTGAGTCTAGCTTCGTAGAACAAAATCCTAAGCACGCAAAATAGCACAGTACTTCCAGGGTTCTGTACCTTAGGTACAGGCAACAAATGACACATACAGCAACGGGATAGACCAGACCAATCACCCTATCATAGCCTATGTTACCCTATCACAATACCAGCACGAACTCAGTTCTTCATTATCCAAATTTGGCCCGATTTGTACTTTGGATTCTTGTCAACCACTTTTCCGAGCCTTCACGAAGACCTCTGGCCTTCTGTTGGATCTCACGCAGCCTCACATCTTTGATGGCAACCGCAATAGTATAACCGAGATAACCTCAGAGCCACCTATATAAAGATATATGTGTATACAGTAATTACACTTGTTTTTTCATGACACATATCCATGATATTGTATGTGTATATATATATATGTTTCGGGCTTCGCCGACCGTGGTTCTCCGGTGGGGGGCCTTCCGGATAAGTCTGACTCCCCTCCACAATGACAAGTGAGGAACAATCGTGGGAACAATCGTGTCGTGGGCCGCTACATCGGATGGGACGGTCGAGGTGGACTTATGGAAACTATACCATGATTCCGACGTTGTCCTGAGAATCCGAAGAGCTGACACTGATTCCAACCGCCCCAGTATACACTGTAACACATAATGTATATAAATATATATGCTTATGCATGTAATGTACATCACATGATTGACCAAATGATAGCGCGAGGAACTTTACTAATGGCCTGGGTCACAAGCTACTGTGGCGCATGGTTCATGAGAAGAATGGCCAAGATCATGACCACTGCAAAATCTTCGTTGTAAGTTCCAGGAGCAATGAAAAGCATCGAAAAGCATGAACAAACAAGGCTGGATGCAAATTCACGTGACAAAGTGTTCAAATCCCAGCAAGGCCTGATACCAAGTCAACCCGCCCCAATCCGAGATATCCCGACCACCCCAACCACCCCGAGCATCCCCGCAAGTCTATCCCAATTGTCCCGGCCACCCTCACTAAACACCGGAGCACAGCATCCCACCCTGGTTACCACTACCATCGGGCTGGCTTGCATCCAGCGAGACGCACCAGCCCGATCATCACCCGAACGTCGACTCTTCCTGCATCAGAGCGAGCCTTTCGACCGGATCCGGTTTTCCGCCAGAACCAGTGAAAAAGCGTCCCAACTTTCCAAGAATTTCGACTGGAAGCTTATGTTTGGTCAATCTCCCAGCTTGGGGTCGCCTCACACAGTCGCATGCCTTTGAGCTCCCTTTGCACGACCGCCTTCTCCACGCGCAGGCCACAGGAATCACTGATGCAGCGGCATGTGTCTGTTAGATGTTCAAAGCGCCAAATTTGGTAGAGCTCCTGCTTTTGCAGAGTCGCGCCCAGCCCTAAGCCAAAGGAAACCCAGAAGCAAATCTCGCTCGCCAACCCAAAGAAACCCTAGAGAACTGAAGCTCTAAGCCAGCCCAGCCAGCCCTAAAGAATCACAAAGAATCCCTAAGTAGCGAAACCCTAAGCCAACCCCAAAGAAGCCCAAAGAAAACCTTAACCTCAAGAATTGAAACCCGCAAGATAACCCAGAAATCCAAAAGAAGTGGCCAAGCCGGAATAACCCTGAAGGACTATATACTGTAAAGCTCTGAGCCAAGCCCATGATAGGGAAGTGAAACCCCTAAGCACAGTGCAGAGAAGCCCTAAAGAAGCAAACCCCGCAGGCCAAAACCAAAGAACCTGAAAGAAGTGAAACTCGATGAAACTCGCAAGCCAAACTCAAAAAGGCCTAGGAACAAGTGCATCGCTTCTAGTAACAAGTGCCTTACTACTAGGAGCAAGGACGCTACTAGTAACAGGAAGCTATTAGAAACAAGTGCCTTACTAGTAACTTAGTAGTAACAAGAAGCGACTAGGAACAAGTGCCACGCTAGTAGTAACAAGTGCCTTACTAGTAGTAACGGGAAGCTATTAGAAACAAGTGCCCTAAACCCCTAAAGAAGCGAAGCCCGGAGCCAAGCCGGGCCAGAAGCCCGAAGCCGAAGCGACGGCCTGACGGCCTGAGCCGGAAGCCGGAAGCTATGAATCTTCCGTGTGACCTTTGTGTAGAACAATTGTGGATACCTGGATACCTGTATATATTTCCATCTCTATCCTCGCCCTCACGATCATCCCGCGACATCTGGTATCAAAATGTATCAAGATGTATCAAGTAATTATGCCCTTCCGGATCCCAGCTATCCCAACCACCCCGAGCATCACTCACCGCAGGAGATCTCATCTACAGCACAATTGAGTTTGCTTGCATTCCAAATGCTGATTCGCTGCGTGAGCAGAATCTGATTCGGCCCTCCTGAAATTGACTCACAACGCTGATTCAGGAAGCTCATTCCAAACGCTGATGCGCTACGCCAGAAACTGACTCGGACTTTGTTGCAGTATATACCTGTGTAATGCCTAATGCCGCATAATGTCGCACATGTGTAATGCCAGGATCCTTCACCTTGAAACTAATCATCTTCATGATACGAACAGGCACAGGTCAGGTGTTCTTGCTCACAACAAGAAAGGCCGTGAGTACACTGCATTCCAGAGATTTCTGCAGAATGTGCTGTTCCTGACTTCAAAAACGGTTCTGAGCTGCAAACAAGTGCGTCATCTTCAAAACCCAATCCTGACAACATCAAACGCTCAAAGTGTGGACGACAAGCCATTTCGCACAGCGCAGGTCCTTGGGGTCCTTTGCCAGCAAAACCTTTCTACTATCTAAATATATAATATATAGTAGCCTGGGTTACCATCCCCAGCTAATCAAATGAAGAAATCGAACATCGGTCTCCTGCAAACCTGGCCCTTGAAGCTGCTGAAGCTGGTGCTCAGACATGACGTGATCTGACATGAGGTCAGGAATCGCCTGCAACTGCGTTCGTGAGTCATGTGAAGGATCGATGCCACCTCTTTGCTCAAGCACGAGTATGGCCACGTCGGCTATGTGAGATCTCAAGAATTTATATATATATATATATATATGTGCTTGAAGACGTGTCTTTTGTCTTTCGCATTACTTGCAATGTTTTCTCGTGTGTTTAGACTCTATTCTCCTGATTTTTCATCTTCTCTCTCTCTCTCTCTCTCTTGCTATTCACACCCTTTGTCCAGCCTTTGTGGTGACTTCTGGCCTGTCCACCTTGGTGTCTGACCCAAAAGACCCTTGAATTCCCAGTTTCTACGGTAGTTTGTGATCACAATATAGCGAATGAACATGTGTGAATCAGAATCAGACGCAAGTACATTTCACAGACATTCACAGACGGTGTGTTCTCTAATCCCATGAAAACGGTCCTCCAATGGTTTGCAACAGACCTCGTAATTACAGCACATCTTGTTGCAGCGATCCACATGGTCCCTATGTCTTCTTCGTCTTTGCTTGCCAATATAGCCGAGTCCTTTCAAGTGAATCTCCTTGCGTTGGGCTTTCGTGCCCATCATACATTTCACCACCTCATAGTTCCCCAATAGCTGGGCATCGCCACAGAAGAGCTCACAGTGGCACTTTGAGATCGGAGAATTGGTGACCTGGAAGCCTGCAGAATCTGACGGGGTCCAAGTAGGACCTGACGATCGTCGCTAAGAACGTATTCAAGTATCATAAAGTCATAAGTATCAATGAAACTAGGCCTAGGCAAATAGATGTGTGGATGGGAAACATGCTCACTGCACTAAGCAACGACAAGCCACATAGGAAAGTTGCCTCGATCAGAATCTATATAGAAACAAGAAGCTACTAGTAACAAAGGGCATCGCTACTAGGAGCAAGGA
>CAXAMN010004258.1:61406-76636 GCA_963970005.1 Durusdinium trenchii
AGGACGCTACTAGGGGCTCCTGGCCATACTACTAGGAACAAGAAGCTGCTAGTAACAGAGCTTCTATTTCTTGGAACTGACCTGGGGGCGGTCGACTCCAGGCCCACGCGGAGAAGCACGAGGTGGTGTGGGAACCTGGCACGTGGGGAGAGGCACCTGCAATCACCTGCAGACCTGCATGGTTTGCAACACTTTTTTGCATGGTTACTCATGTGCATCCTGGTCTATGTACCTCTCACATCATTCGGAGTGCACGTGTTTCAAAACAACACACTCAAGTATATCAGGTCAAGGTGTGTCCCGCTGTCTGTGCCGCCCAAGGATCAGCAGTTGTGATCCATTAGCAGTCAACTTACTGTTTCAGACTTCACCATGGTAATAGAATGCAATAGATTTGGCAAACAATGACGACTAAAAAATATGTCGCACTCAATGTCTACAGTATCTACAGCTGGTTTCCTTCCTCAAATTCTTCTAAGCATGCACAGTGAATTGTCACAACTGCAAACATCACAACTGGATAAATGGTGCTGAGGTCTTGGAATTGCAAAGGCATAGCATCTTCGCGTCTGCCATCTACTGGATCAACATGCAAGTGACGGAGTCTATGTCTCATTCAAAGAAGGTGAGGCAAAGGGGCCCTTACGTTTCTTGTTTCTAGCAGTAAGGCAAATCATTGATCACGTAATGATAATGCCCTTCAAAACTCCGCCGAACCTTGGCTCCGCTTGGGGCCTGGCCAAATGACATGACAATAGGATCACCAGAGCCAAAACCAATAAAATAAATCTACCTAATAGCAACGGCCTCCAACCTAATAGCGATGGCCTCCAACCTAATAGCGATGGCCTCCAACCTACTTGGGATGGCCTCTGACCCAATAGCAATGGCCTCCAACCTAATAGCGGCCCATGAGCACTGTTGAGATTGCCGTTGTGATTGAGCGACGCGATTCATCATGGTTCCATATCCACTGCTGGGTGACATCATTTACAAACCATGTTAATTACTTGCCCCAGTGAGCAGGATGCACTTTTCCAAGTTATTCATGGCTTGGCCAAACCCAGCAGCTACTAGCCGCGGTCCAACTACCGCATCATGTCAGGGTGCAGTTCATGCGTTGAAACATATTGTGGATAAAGAAAACACTGAAACAAAAGTTGCCCAAGCTTTTGGTCGCCTTTGGGCCAGGGTCTTTGTTCTTGCAAATCCACTAGCAAAACCACTGGATGTACCAAAAGCTATATAATCCAAAGCAATTCCATCATCAACCTGTAAAACTATATCTCTGTCTATATATTTAAAAAAATATATTGTTTGAACTCTTGGGGACAAGTCTTACTTCCCACATCTGAAGGTCAAGAACGTTTCAAAAAAGTTTTAAAAGTTTTAAAACTTTTGGGAACTAAGAACTAAGAACTAAAAATGCTGTTGGAGAGTCTGGGGGGAATCTTAGTTCTTAGTTCTTACTTCCAGAAAGTTTTAAAACTTTTAAAACGTTTTTTGAAACTTTTGTATGGCAATGTTTTCTGGAATTAAGATTGCTGTGGGAGAGTGTGGGGAAATCTTAGTTCTTAGTTCTTAGTTCTTAAAGAAGAGGAAATCATGGAAGACGTGTCCACAAGCCAAGGAATGAAGAATCCTGAAAATCCATCCCCTTTATACATAGGCGGGATGGATTCCTGGTCACATCTGGGCCCCACCATATTAAGTTTGCTTTCATGTTCATTCGTCTCAGGGGCTTAGGTACAGCTTATAATTCTTCTTTTATCTTATTTTCGTCCATTAAATTATTATCTACAGCAGTAAAACATATGAATAATGGACGAAAATCAATTCAGGAATCCATATTATTCTTTTTTGATGATCAAATTAATTCCCAATGGCAACCTCTATGTTATATTATTTTATTGAGGTTGCCCTTTATTCTAATGTTAATTCTATAATCATTATAAAATATTTTATTTATATTAGATTTTAGGCTATAGGCTAGCACATTTATAGTTTATGGATTGCCAAAAGCATTTATAATATAGAAAATAAAATAAAATGATAGCTTTTGGCAATTAATATTAATCCTGTAGGACCGGACCTCTCATCCACCATTCTTTTTTTTTTATTGGTAGGCATTATGCTTTTAAAATAAGAGTTTTATTGGCTAAAAAAAGCATAATGAATGATAAGGAATAAATGATTGGCAAAATATATAAGAAATCTATTATTTTTGCTAGTATTTTGCAAATCATATCTTTAATCATTAGTTGCCAAGCTTTCATTAATTAATTCTCTATATAAAAAGCTTGGCTAAGATATAGCTTATAATTTATGGGTGAACAGTGCCTTCATAGATAAAAAGTGGATGACAAAAGATAAGAGTGGTGGAATTTCTTTCTAATACATTCTCGATCATAAAGAATAAATATATTATCTTTCATTATCTATCGCCAGGTTAGTTTATTTTCATTCTATTATTACCTGGCGACTACAAAGAATAAACTAATGGTGTTAATATTTTTACAGTCAACAGGATTCTTCCTAAAGGGCAAAAGGTAAGAGAGAACAAAAATATTAACACCCTATATTTATTGTCTTTATGGCAAAAATCATTATAAAAATAGAAGTCTCATTAAAATATAGCATTTTGCCATGATGCATAATATAATTCTTGTTTGTTCGTATCCTTTCCTCGCCTCCCAAAGCTTTATAGATTGAAGATACCATGATTATATATTTTGCTATAATTTTAAGATTCATTGGTGCCTCCACAAAGGTAAAAGTGGGAAGTAAAAATTATAGCAAAATACAATAAAGAATTAATAGACTAACCCATGACCTCGCATCAACAAAAATTAAAGATGCGATCATGATTATAGATATTAAAATAAAGGGGGATAAATTTCCTATAAAATACAGAGATTATTAATGATGAGGAAATTTCTCCAGATATAACTTATGTGCTGTGACATGAAAAGGCAGTCGTCTGGTCTATCTGCACTTGAAGAAAAACGGGGGTACTTAGGGGCGGGGGTAGCATATATATATATATAAATAAACTGAGTGTGTTGTGGATTCCCTGCGGTAGAATGTGCATAGCAAATATAGGGAGCCTGAGAAACTTGAAAGTTCCTTCATGAGAGAACATGGGCCGTTTCATCCCCTCAACTGGCACCAAACACAAGACCTGTTCTGAACAAATGGACAGTAAAATTCGTTGGCTCTGTCCTGCCTGCGACAAACCTCGCAGGAAGAATGCGTGGGCCTCAGCAACCGATGCAAATACACATGTCCATTTTAAAAAAAAACAAAACACAAAAAAAAAACTTGGAAAATAAGTTTGAAGCTCTGTGGAGCTCTGTCGTGCCAAACTGGAGCTCGTTTCATGTTGTGGAATGGAGGTGAAACTCTTCAAGTGCCCACTCCTTTTCCGCAAAGCAATCAAAGCATCCTGTTGGACGCTCAAGTGAAACTGTGTTTTGTCTGAAAACGAGTGTTTCTGCCCTGCAAAGAGTACACAGATTGTCATTCCTCAGCCAATGCGTGCAGAAAACTTGTTTGTGCGGTCGCTCATGTTTGTTCAAACCGTGGGAAGAAGACAGTAGCATTGGCTATGAGTCTATCTGCCACTGGTGTTGTTTTGTGTTAGACATACATGCCATGTGGCCATGTGTGAACCAACATATTATGTCTATGAACTGACAAAGTAAAAGCAAACCAAGAAACACGCATCAAACAATTAGAGTCAAGCTTGACATCTAGCTAGTCTATTTCTCTCAGACTTCAATCTTTGCTAGCCGGACAAATCTCAGCTCCCTCACGACTCAAAGGGCTACCTGCCAAAGGAGAAGGAATTGAACTGACAGGAGTGATTTTAGATAGAGCAAATGCACCCTTCTGGACAAAACGTTGTGAACATGTCTTCAACATCCTAAATAACACTTGCTCCCTGCATTCTCTGTCTGCGCTTGTCAGAACGTATTGGCAAATAGAAGGAAGGATTTCCACAAGCCTTTAGAATCTTGTGCAGCGACCAAGAGTATCACAATGTCAATTTCTGCAAGCCTATATATAGTCTTAACACATAATATTTTCGCCGACCCTGGCCGAAGCGGGGGAGCGCGCAAGGGAATGCGCGATTGTAGGTCGGAGAAGAAGAAGAAGTGAACAGAGGCATCCTTGTAGAGGTTTCGAAACGTCTCAAAATGACCTCAAGACAGTAGCAGCTCGTTTTGGCTGACCGACTGAACTAGATGGTGTAATCCCGTTTCGAAGGGTGTGTAGAAGAGGGCTGGAGCAGAATGGACACTGTTTTGGAGGTTCCGACGTTCGTTTGGCACTGTTGGCATCCTCTAGATTTGTCTTTCTTGGGGGTTCAAAGGTGACCTTAAACTGGGGTGAATATCATATTGCATGTGAGATTCTTTCCACACAGTTTTGATATGTTTTGATATTTTTACTAGAGTGTTTTAGAAGCATAAGGAGAAGGAGAAGAGGGAGACGGAGAGAGGGCCCACAAAAAAAGAAAAGGAGAAAGAGTAGAGAGGAGAGGAAACATTTGGATTTATGTGGGCAGGTTGGCTTCGGGCTTCACGGGCTTCACTCCATTAGGGCTTGGTTTCGGGTTTCACTTCTTTATTCCCTTCTTTCCATTCCTCTCCGCCAGAAGCCATCAAAAGGGGACCAAAACTAAGCAAAACCCAAAGTATATCAAATAAGCAGGACAAGCAAAAACAAACAACTATATAATTGAAAAAAAGAACAGTGTTGGAAAAATAGAACACAAAACATACGCTTTCTTAAACAGAGCTGGTCGTGCATGTTTGGCCGTCCTTTTGCACTGAACTGTATAGTATAGATGGTGTAATCCCATTTCGGATGTTCCTGCAAACCTCTTCCTTTCTAGGCTGTACACCTTGACCAGTTGTTGCTCGATTCAAACACTTAAAGACTATGTTCGGCCACGAATATGAATATGCAAAGTTTTGCACGAATGTATGATGTCTTTTCGCATGGCTGATCTTATCTATATCACATCACATCATGATGTACGGAATCTCATCGGGGGGACATCCTATGCGCTTGGAAGTGCGCAGCCGCAGGGGTGTCTGGCAGTCGCAAAGTTCTTGCATATATGCCGCACCAGCAGTGCAAACTGCAACTATATGTCTTGAAGTTTTGATATCAACTGGTTGGAGGCCATCACTAGTAGGTTGGAGGCCATCACTAGTAGGTTGGAGGCCATCGCAAGTAGGTTGGAAGCCATCGCTATTGCTTCTTCTCGATGTCAACTGCAGAAGTCCCATAAATCCAGCTTCACTCCACGTGGTCCGCCCAGGTCAATTGTTGTTCATGAGAACTACTGTATCATAATACAAGGGCATGTGCAGTTCTAACTCAACTCAGCTGCTGCTGGAACCCCAAAAAACATCTCAAAAACGCATCTCCAGTACCGCTGAGTCCCGCTGAAGACCCAGCCTGTGACTTGGTGACAGGTTCGTCTCAGCCCATGCATTCATATCAAAGTCCTCCAGCACTTCAAGACTGTTCAAAACCTCTCGAGCAACCTGAGACATAATTACAATAATACAGTTCCGATTTAAGAACAACACATTAATAGTAGAAACTGTCTCAAAGCTCCCACAGATTCGGAATGCCTTTCACACAGCAGTCAACACATTCAAAGCTTGAAGCGTCCTCCTCCAAGTCATCCCATTCAACGCAATCTTCAAACTCAGCTTCAGCTGGTTCAGTCATCGCTGAGTGCCTGAAAGCGGAAAGGCCCTCCATGATGGCACAATGGCCAATGGCGTGATCAAAGAAGCACCCGTGAGGATGCAGTGATCAAGCTTGCAAAACTACAGTATCCTCCTGCCTCCCGACTCCCTCCTGCAACATTCTCACTCAGGTTCTCTAGCACTCCCCATGCTGCCAAGAAGCGTAAGCTTGAGTCGGAAGAACGTTAACCTGATTGGACATGGATTCAACAACATGCTTGCTTTGCCCATGTCAGGTTAACTGTCAACTAATGCTCTCGGAGGGTCCCTGATGAGCTGGCACGGCCCGACAAAGGGGAGAACTCTAGACTCGATGGACCACTAATCACAATCATATGACCGTCAGTACTCAAACGAGGAGCAGCCTGTAAGGTGTGATTTGGATTATCACTGAGTCAGATCTCATGAAAGCTGAGGGCAAACTCAAATGCATGTGAATTTTGGTATTATTTATTTTAAAAGGAGACTCCCAAAGAACCCTAATGAAAGCAAAAATAGCAAAACACGTTGGTTTGAGAGTCTGAGTATCAATGCAACCCAACTGAACGTACTTGAGCTGTAAAGATTATCTTGCAACAAAGGTAGGTAGCACGGTAGCACAGTAGCACAACAAAATACGCAATTCCAATGTGAAAAGCTCTGCAAACAGCACCCGAGGTTTATGAAAGCCTTGGGCACAAGACTGCTGTGGTAGGCCAGAGCTCAAGGAGACTTCTTATGTACAGGGGGTGTATTGCGAGCTGCAAAGAACCTGTGTGATCATGCATTTCCTTGAGCAGGCAAGCGCAGGATTGCACATTGTGGACATCTGATGGAGTCTAAGCAAATACTTCGATATTTGGTTGGAGGCCATGAGTAGGTTGGAGGCCATCGCTATAAGTTGGAGTCTAGAAAGCAAACAAAATCTAATTAGCTGAAACACTTCTGCGATTCACAAAGCCAGTCATTGGGCGGCGGCAAGCCATCCGCCTCTCCAGCCGGAACGGGAAGACAGCCATCTACCACAGCAAAACAAACTCTTCTTAAACATCACAAATCAAGTTTAGCACAACAGAAACCGTGCAGTTCATAAGAATTTGGCGATATGCGATATAATACACATTCTGTAAAAAGTTGCTCCAAGGATCCAATAGGCAGCACAACAATACTTAGAAGTTCAGCAACTGGCGAGGTGTCTATATAAGACTTAGTCTTGCTGAGCACATTGTTGTAGCTTCCATTATCAATGCGGTGCCAATTGATCATTCCAATGACTTGGCAAGATTCTGCCTTCATATCGTGGCATGTAATCGTTTTCTCGTCTTCTGGTTTTCTCAGCCTTTAATGCACTCCTGTCATGTTTTCTAGAATTGTGAGGTGCGGTCGCACGGTCCCAAGTCTTGCCTCAAGGTTGCCGGTTGACTCTACTAAAAAGAGTATGTATTGTAGGAAAATATGGAAGCGCAATCTGCCGCAATCTCAAGTCTTCTCAAGTGCCTCCATGGCTTTCAGTTCCTCTTCCAAGGGCAAGCGGAAGAGGGACGCACAGATCCTGAACAACACATCATGGAGCAATCCACAACCAAGTACGTGTTTGAAAAACACATCTGATATGAAAGAACCTGAGTACCAGATAGTACCAGGGCAGTTTGACTCCAGAAAAGCAATTGCACTTCAGGATATCAGTCCGTTGCAAAGGACTAGAATTCTGAATTGGCTTCTCTCACAGGGTCAAACATCCCATCTTCTTGCACCAAGATGCTCGCGACCCACGTATTGCTCGAGGGGGCCATTTAGTCCTGTAACACAGGCCATTCAGGCTCATGAGCGCGTCCCGATCATGTTGATGTATATGATGCGATCAAATCCTAAATCATGTTGCTCTACCTCGCCCAATACTGTATAACTATAACAGATCGACCGGAGCTCCTATATTCTCAAGTTGCACAGCGCAGCAACTCAACTACAAAGCCCACAAAACATGCAATAAGAAGAGAGCTCAGCTAGAGGCCCATCGGAAAGTTCGATGTTCGCCAGGCAAACAAATCGACATACCTGAGAGGAACATCAAATTGAATTGAATGTTTTGCCATGTTTAGGTTGTGACGTGGTATTTGAAGAAGCGTGTAGTTGTCGGGAAGCAGTCCATCTCAAAGGGTTGTACCAAGACCAATGTGCACTGTATTCTTGCTTCCAATTCTTCGTGGAATAGACCAGAAAATGGAGATTCTGTTGCATGTGGCATCATCTGTGAAACGAATCTGGGCACAACTACGCAAGTTGAGAGGACTTTCTAGCTGATTCAGTATTTTACACTAGGGCAATATGTTCAGTGTTCGGGAAACTAAGCTAGAGCTTTCGGTTGCATTGCCAGCGCGAAGCTAGCCCGGGAAGACCATTAAAATCCTTTGTGTGTTGCCTTTTACATGGTGCGTTGGTCCTGGTACACAGCCCTTGTGACTGGGCTGCCTGTCCATCCAGAAAATTACTGCTTTGGCATGCTTCAAAATAGTTCCGGCACCCTCTTCCCTGTACACCAAGAGCGGTGCTTGCTCCACCATGCAAAGGTGTAGGTGTCCCTGGTATTGAAGCCTTGGCAACACTTCCCACAGTGACATAATTATGCTTGACTTTCTCCTTCCCTTTCTACCTCTCTACCTACCCCTTTCTCTCTCTCTCTCTCTCTCTCTCCAGGCTTTGTCACGAAGAATCGAAAGTGAATCTAATCTGTTGCTAGTAGTAAGGCACCTGTTACTAGTAGCGTGGCACTTGTTACTACTAGCTTCTTGTTAATCTAATCTGGGCAAAATGAAACGCTGTATCCCTCATCAGCTCAGACCCTCAACCTGGCCCAAAAGCTGCAGGACATGTCACATGTATTGAAGGGCACTTTCCTGTAGAACTGTTTGTGCCTATAAGGCAAGCGTAGGCAAACCAAGGACTAGCTTGGGCTTGCTTGGATCTCGCGGAGACAACAAAGAACATATCGAAGGAACGTTTGAAGAGCAACTCAGTAGTGGACCTTGTGAAGCAACCCGGGCAAAGTGTCTGCTCAGTCTCTGGTCAGAATCGCCCGCACCGCAGCAAGTATAATCTCAGGTTGTTTGCTTGATTGTTGATTGTCCTTTAAAGGCACAATCAAGCTGCTTGCCTTGTACTGGTACTCCCATCTACTCGCATCTACTCACGTGCCTAACATCTACATACAACATCAGTACAACTACTCGTGCTAAGCTTTACTAGACCTATATGTAAAAAAACAATTTTTTAAAAAAACAAACACCATCATCGCATGCCTCAGACTTGCCTCCTCGCCGCTTGCTCAACCTAAACGCCGCAACGCCCATCCGCCGCTCTTGGCACATTTGGCCAAGGAACTCACAGCCTGGAAAACGTGGAGAAAAGTTCCCAACAAACAAATAGAATTGTAATATATATATATAAATTGATGAGTGATTATTATAATTATATAGTTACAGTATCTATTTATTATAGATGGTTCTAGTACATTATGTTCTAGTTCTGTACTGAACATGCCTTTCTCCGGAAGAAATCAGAGTCGATCTGGTCTGAATGCCATGATATGGTGTCTTGTCGCCTCACGGCACGCTTTGCATAGAATGGAATGAATAGAATTGAGACCTTGTCGTCCGGACCGGGGTAGCTGGACTAAGGAAAAATGAAGCTGGGATGTCAAAATATGATGGTTCATATAGAAATTTTATGAAATCTTAAAACATGTTCTGTTGGGCCTTCTTCGGCGCCGCCGGCATAGTGTCCATGTTGGACATTATCGATGGTGGCTCTTCACCGTCGGGCGTTTGGACGAGGAAGTCCGCACCTCGGTGAAGTTCACGGCTGCTTGGACGGGCTGTTCAGCTTGGGCCAAACAAGCACCCAGCGTGTGAAGCATGCGCGCTCACATGACTCACGTGAGCGACGACCTTTGATAATTACTAAAAGTAAAGGTCGTGTTTCACCCCATCTCGTTCAATTGAATTTAATATTGGTGCTTCTCTGGAGTCTCATTTTCTGCGCACCTCTGATGCCACAGCACTAATCCCGAGTACCTATTAAAAAGCCTCCCCAATTAAAAGACACCATGTCCGAAACCCTAAATACGGTCTATATTTCCCCACATTGACGTGTGGGGTTATTGTTTTTAGTGTTGGATCCGCTCCTCCTCTTCCGTCCTCCTCCTCCCGCCTCCCGCTTGCCACCAACCAATTGCCACCACCAACCAAGTGTCACCAACCAATTGCCACCAACCAATTGTCGTCAACCAATTGCCACCTATCCGGTCCTATGATTGTTTTAAATTACCGCCCTTTCCTTTCAAGCCGCTACTAAACTACCAACATTGTGTATTTTGGGGGTAGTTCTTTTTATTATATAGGTTCCAAAAACAACCGTAACTGCCCACCTCTGTCAGCCCTGTCTATCCACCATGACACAGGTAGAAAAGAATCAGTATTCTAATAAAGGTTTTTGCAGGGGAAAAGGAAGACCCTTCGATCTGGAGATTTTTGAGTTTTTGATACGAGTTTAATCAATGATATTTTATTAAAATTTCCTGGGTGACTTTTTGGTTCTGAAGCTCTTCCCAGGTGACCCTATTTTGGACCACCCCGATTTCAGGGACCCCCTATTTAAAGAAATGCGACCCAGTTTTTCTTAATAGGGGGTGCGGGGGGACATGTTTTTAAATAGGTAGAAGGGATTATACATGTACAGGAGATCTCGTTTTATAGCTTACCCTACCTCGTTCAGCGCGGCCACATTGTTTTTGTGAAAAATGCGGCCACCTCCAAACTATTCTTGATGTCAGTAAATGTGGCTGCTCACATGAGACAAGGAGGCGAGTTGGAAAGTCATGCAAGTCTGCTGTTTGAAAATGGTAAAAGTTCCTCCTGAACTCCAACCGTTTGGGCCCCGCACCTCTAAGCGGAATGGTGCAATGAGGTCGTAGAATGTCGCTGTCCGGAAACCTGCCCAAAAACACACAGGCATGATGCAGGACATCTCAACATGAAACGCCTAGGCATCAATGGCGCTTGTAAAGTTGGGATGTTCCACTGTTCCGATTTCCGCCTCAAAAACCTGTCTGTTTGTGGGCAAACGTTGGTTTTTCTTTGCCCGGGAGGCCGAACTTCTTCCAGTCCATGTTGTAGTAGAACTCAAATCCTGCAGCAAGTTCACATTCCCTGTGTCCACCGTACTTTTGCATTTTGAGGCCAGTATTCATATTGCTTCTTCAGCATCACGATTCATTTCACTATCCCCTAAACTCAAGTCTGCTTTGCTAGATTCTATAATAGATTCGGCTTCATTATGTATCATTATCGTCTCTTTCTTTGGAGTGTCTGAAACTTGGATCTGCAATTCTAAAGCACGAGAAGTGGCACAGGTCAAGGATAAGGAGTCATTCTTTGAAACAAACAACAAAAAAGTGCCTCCTGCATTGCAATGTTTCCAACCTAAGAAATCCTAAGAAAAAACGTATCCAACTGTTTTGCTGTGCTTCTGCAGAACTTGGGTCAAGTCTTTCACCCAAGCGAATTGTACAGGGGCTGATGATTGTCATGCAGCTGGTGGCAGCACGCTGAGGGACACTACAGCCGTCCGCATGGCAAGAGGACCCCGAGTGAGCACATGGCACTCTGCCAGGCGATCCACAACCTGTCCTGTAATGTCCAATCTCTTCCAAGTTGACACATCCGGCGACCCCACCAAGAGACTTGTGTGGGGACACTTAAAAAGCAGTGCTTTCCCAACAGCAACATCTGTGCATGGGCTCCTATCCTTCTGGCCTAAAGAAACTGTAGATGCTGTGATGCTAAACCTTTGGCACGACAGATTGGCAACCGCGTACTGATTGGCAATCAACAAGCAACTTGCAGTTCTTGGATGTTCTTGGGAGGTGTTGCTGATGGTGTCTCAGAAGTGACAGGAGGAGGGTTGGCCAACGATGACCAGGGCAGGAGCAACAACAACTTCAAAAGGTGTTCAAGTTGTGCCCTTTTCCTGTGCACCAATGCGAAGAGTCACAAAGCTTCGGAGTCACTTGTGTTGGGCGCCGATGCGTCACTTGCGTTCCTCGCTTCCATGACCTTTGTCCGGCATCTTCTTTACAAGAATGGCTTCAGCGTGTTGCCGCCTATACAGATGCAGAAGGAAGTATCACTCAAGGCTGAATTCGGCAGACCCTCACTGACAAGCGAACAAGGTACCATCCTTATGATGTTCATGTCATTATGTACTTCAAAATCACAAAGCAGCAGGCTTGCTTCAGGATTCCACACCCTGTGTCACTCACGTCCCACAAACTGCTGGCAGCGGATCTGGCGAACGCAAACAAAAAGGCGTTCAAACATTGAGCCTCAGAGTCTTTGTATGTAGCGAACACTGCTAGAATGCCTCTAGAGCCTCCAGGCATTCTAAAGGCTCCTTCTGCAGAGCTCTGCCTGAATTCAAATCAAGCCCATCGCCTTCAGCACTTTCCTTAGCTACTGCAGGATAATTTCAACACAAACATGTACAGTATGTCAATGCCCTTGTGGTATAGTGTAGTGCAGTATGTGTTCAGTTTTCAACTGCTCTGCTACTCCTACGGGCCCCAGGGCAAAACTTGGATATATATATATATATAACTTCAAACTTTGAGTGCATCAATTGCAAGTCCCTACAAGCAAGCACGACCCACCCACCAAAGGTCAACTTGAAACTGGAGAAGTTATGCCGTCCAAAGTATCACACAATCAATCGGTCCAACCAGGGTCGCGTGCTTGCATCGACGGTCCAGTTGACAAAGTGTATAACTTGACAAGCCAACTAAGGTTGGGCTGAGCTTCTCAAAATTTGCTGCTCTCTCAGTTCCTGCATGCAACTCGCCGGTGTTGCAGTTAGGCGGATTGTGGCAACCACGATTGACGATGCCAGAAGCACCTGCAGTGCCGAGGTAGTCCAAAAATGGCGCGGAGAGCAATGGATGTTGTCCGCAAATATGTGCGTCCATAGTGGGGTGGGAGCTTCCACCCACCAAGTTCGAGCCCTTTGATGTTTTAGCTCCACAACGAGACCATCAACAAGGTTCGTCTGTCTGTCTGTGACACTTTCACAAGGTAGTAGCACACGCACGCAACAATTACAAGTTTGCATGTTCGATTTCACATTAATACATGACCTCAACAGTTAAAAGGTATTATATATGTAATATACATATTATATATATTATGTAATTGCTATATACAATATATACCTAAGGAATCCTAAGGACGGGTGTTGTGATGCTGCAATATGCTGCATTGTTGTGAGTGGTGGGGACCTGCAAATATCTCGACTGCCAATTGCTTTCTATATATATATAGAGGAAACCGAACAGTGAGGCAGTGGGTAGGCAATAATTGTGACCCTCAGATTGAAGCCAGGCACCGTTGATGAAGGACTTGTCTGTTGTCTTCATTCCATTGTCCACCCACTTCTTCCTGAGCATGGCTGCAGAAGCCTTGCAAGTGATTTGATTTAGGCTGGTGTTGGCATGCCCTTTGCAAAGGCCTCTGGCAGTAGAAACCTTGAAAGCAAATTGGAACCACTATGAATCACTCATCCTTTTGCCGAAAGCAGCTAGCTTCAATCCATCCGAATCCTATTCTAGCCACGAGCAAGGACACAAATCCACAGGGAATGTGTCAAAAACACAGCGGCAGCAAAGTCTCAGCTCTGTGATGTAGTTCCAGCCACCAGAATTGTAGGGTTGCACAGCATTGAGCCAGTAGAACATTCCTCCAGCGGACTTCCAGCGCCCCCTTGGCCCTTTGGATCGCAGCTCTCAAGTTTCTCACAGCTCTCAGCAAAGCGTCAAGGAGAAAAGTGTTTCTTGTTTTGAGACCCAAGTTCTCGCCTTTCCAGTGGTCCAGTCCAGCACACATCTTTTGAGTGCACTTCTGTTCTCCAAGAACAGCCAATATCGATTGATCGTTTTGGGGAAGAAGGGTTGCAAAAATCCATGAACATACAGTATATATAGATACACAACAAATTCATACAAATTCTACATCCTACACAACGACACGTTGTGTTGACGACTGCCCTATCAGGTAACAACCTAAGCTGATAATCAACGTAGGCTAGGGCCAGGCTAATCCAGGCTAGGGTTGTCATCAACAAAGTGTTCGACGCTACGATGCACACTTGCTACGTATTTCAGCGTGGACCAATTCCCGTTGCGCACCTGCCACCCACTTCAGCTCCGGTGGGCTGCTCGGATCACAAATGGAGTTTGGATTCTTGCCTCAGTGGCCCAGTGGCGCAGAGTTGTCGGCTAATTTCCCAACGCATGGTTCGATCTGTCCACTAGCTTTGGAAATCTCTATGTACATCATGTACAAGCAAGCAACCTGGTCTTAAATAGAACAGCAGTGTGCGATAGATTGTCCTCTTGACAACAAGCAAGGTTGAACAATCCATGGCAAAGTACATTGTGCAAAGCTTTCATTTCTATTGACCAGAATGTTGCGAGCCTTACACCCACCAAAGGTCCCCGGTATATGATGTGTAAATTACCGACCACCACACTTCCGGTGTTGTTTTCAAAATGGTTGGACAAAAAGCAGGAACTTGTTTCCTGGGACACTGATATGCAAGATTAGGAAAAACATGTTTGGGAATGTTTGGGACATTTTCCATACCTTTGTTTCAGAGAGGATTGATTGGGCCCTTCTTCTCGTCGCTCCATTCACTCTTAACCCACACATCATCTGCATTTCTAAGGCATTGTTTGAGCCTGAAGCGACATGGGCAGGATTTGGATGCCAACTAGACTTTATACTTTTGTCTTTCGGTGAACATGTGGGTGCCTCCGTTCCCATGTCACAGGGTCAAAGGCTGCTCAGTGGCAGAAGTCAATTGATGGATAAACGGCGGTTCGACCTTCATCTGCTGCACGCTTGCCCATGAAAAAGTTTAACCTCAGCTCACAACCGCTGCCCTTCCCCACAAACACCAAGGGTCATCAAGGGTCTAGCAGGAATTCGACCAACTCCAGCAAAGGAGTAAAGAAACAAACAAACTCCGGCTGAGGCGAAGATCGAGTGACCTCATCTCCATGTACCAAACCAAATCGGTCCAATGATTGCTGATGTCAATATTAGACATATATATATATATGTATATATCAATATGATGGGCCGGTTTGTCTGGACAGTGTTCTGTGCCCATGTAGAGTGGATCTGCCAAAAGGTCTGCTACATTGGAATGGCCCCTTCCTTCTCTAAATTTCAGCCACCGCCCTCCAAAATCTACCGTCGGGTCGCGACGTTGGAACAGCAACTTCCTCCTCTAAATTGTGCCCGAGTGAACAGCAAGCACGACATTGGTGACGCATCTCTGACCCGTGCGGATTCTAGCTCCGAACGTTTAAAGCATCTTCTAAATGTATATATATATATGTGGTAGGGACCTTTGGGGTTCATTTCGCTCGTG
>CAXAMN010004258.1:86636-123569 GCA_963970005.1 Durusdinium trenchii
TGTTCTGCCGCCTCGATGGCTTCTTCCTCCGGCCTCACGTCCATCACGGACTGTCCTCGCTTTCGCGAGTCCATCATCACTCCATAGCCACTGGCGCCGAAGAGGTAAGAGACCACATGTTCGGCATTCTTCATCGCCATCTCCGTGGGCTTTGACATACTCCTGGCCAGACATTGAATCGCATGTTGTGCGTCTGGTCGTTCTCCGGAGATGTACATCAGCTTGCCGACTATGCTTCTGTATTTTGTGATGGCCTCACCTTCCAACTCTGGGCTTTCATCCTTCTTGCCAAAGTCTGAGCTCATCGGAGTCTTCTTGTAGAATCTGCTGTGCACTGCAGGTACATCCTTCTCCAGGTTGTCGTACTGCTTGTGATCACATCGAATTGTGCAACTTCTCTTCCACCAGTCAATTGTCTCTTCGAATAGTGGAATTTGCTTCCTCGTCAACGTGTACCGTCAATTGCCCTGGCATCATCATCAAGGTCGGTTGCATGGCGTCTTGACTCATCCCAAAGTCCACGCATGCTCGGGCAAATAGTTGGAACCATTGTGACGCAGCAGTCCTCTGTCCTGGAAGGCATCGGAGAAGTCGGAAGATTCTCCCGTCCACTTTCACGAAGGCAACTTCATCTGCCGGTTGTGGCGCCATAAGAAAGGCATCTTTGATGTCCAAAGTCATGGCCTTGAAATTCGTGAAGACGTTCACGATCAAGTGGATCAAGAGTTTTGGCACCATCATCATCGACGTGGGAGCGAACGTTTGTTCAAGGTCTATGGAAGACCTGAACTGTCTTGCCACTAGGCGCGCTCGCCTAAACCATCCTCCCATCTCCAAACGATGTTTCCAGCAGTAGACCTGCTTCGTGGAAATGATGTAGCCTTCGGTCTTCGTGACCTCGTCCTCATCAGTCTCAACCATGGCAGGCATTTCCATCATCCTCTGGATTTCCTTCTCTCTGGCTTGCCTGTCCAATTCTGCCAGTCTTTCTTCTGTCACCACTGGCGGATCATCATCTTCTTCGCCCCCGTAGAAGAATTCCTCTTCAACTTCACCAGGGATGAGGTTCCACTCCACCTCGTCATCTCCGTGGACCTCCATGTTCACTGCATTGACACCTGCATACCCTGGTGGATATAGGTGTTCCTTGTTGGAGGGCGATCCGCGTGAGCTTTCTGGCATTCGCACATCAGTTGAGGAGTCATCCAACTTCTGCTTCTTCTCCTGCTCCTCACTCTCCTCATGCGCCTCCCTTTTCTCATGCGCCCTTCTCGGTGAAGTACTGTCATCAACTCTCTTTGCATCTTGTTCATCTTCACCTTCTTCCAAAGTCCTCTTCACTCCAACTTGTGGAATTTGAGGTGCCGGGGTACCCGGCGCTGGTGTTCCAGGGGCCACTTGTCCGACTCCTGGCGTCCTTGGTGCTGGTGTCCTCAAACCAGGTGTAGGTCCAATCAGACCAGATGCCACGTCGTGTGCAATCTCCTTCATATCATTCTCCTCTGCTTCAATTTCTAAGGTCGGGATTCTCGTCCTCTGTGTGTCACCAGCATGCCTCATGAGAATTCCCTGAGGAGAATAAGACCATGGAAGGCCTTTTGCTATCACCATGTCCGTGGCAATGAAGTTCTCACCAGCTGCCAATCTGCGGATTGTGCGTGCCTCAAATGCTCCGTCAGGAGTCAGGACCACGTGACTGTCATTCCATGGGCGCTTTCCGACCCAAATGCCCCTCTCGAACACGTTGTTCCCTTGCACTTCACCATCTTCTTGAAGAGAACGCTTTCACCGAACAAAGCAAGTTTGCCGTGATATCCATGGCCTGTTGCTAGCTCGAAACTTGTCTTGTTGCACTTGTCCAAGACCCTGAATCTGTTGAGCAGAAACGAGGTAACGAGGCATACCTGAAGCTCCATGGATACAGGTGAAATGAACCCAAGATCCTCATGCGAGCTCGATCTTCTGCAAAAGTCCTCAGGCAGTTAGCTAGCTTCCTCACTGTCTGAACTGCTCGCTCCACCTGTCCATTTGATGCATGCTGCCCAGTTCCCGTCATCCGAATTTCTGTCTTCAAACCCATCACGCTTCGAACTTGCTGCACGGATCTCAGGATTTGGCGTGTGGCTCTCTCTGGGTCAGCCTGAAAGATCACAGGGTCATACGCTGAGTTCTCGAGGGCAAAACGGACAACTTCCTCCGTAATCGTCTTGAGGCTTGCCTTGTCAGGATCAAGCACGTGCCAAATTGGTCTTGCCTTTCTTGGACCTTTCCCAACGTGGGCTCATCACCTCGTTGGTCCTCTCCAGTGTATGTGTAGCAGAAATCCATCTGGATCAGGTTCTTGCCCTGGCCTTCCTGCTCTTCTCTGTTTACGTGCTTGTCCTCCTTCGCCCGACTTGCCACGCAAGCCTGGCACCATCCAGCGTAGGGCATGTGCGTGATGAAGTGTCTCTCTTGCTCTGAAAAACTTGGAAGCTTCGGTTGTCCAATGGTCACTGGAATCCTCTGCTGCTCCTTGTAGATCTTGTTTGCAATGGACAATTGCATCTGTGTCTCAATGTTGATCTTGAAGCTCATCAACCGCTCAAGGAGTCTCTTCTTGCTTCCTGTGTACGGCAGGTTTCTCTCCTTGCATGCCACCTGAAGGTCTTTCACTGAAGTCTTCTCTGAGAACATTGTTTCATCCAATTCCACCTCATGGAACATTGTTTCATCCAATTCCACCTCATGAGGATGCTTTGCTATGACAAGCTTCTCGATGTCTTGATTTTCCGCCTGTTGCTCCATGTCTTCGATCTCCTCCGCATCATCTTCGGACCATTCAACAGTTTGAATCACATCCTCAGGCTCAGGAAATGGAGAAATAGGAACCTCTGAATCATGCTCCCAGTAGTCTTTGAACCTGCTTGGTGCAAAGAAACTCAACGTCCTTTGTGGCTCGTCATTGATGCCGATCTTCCGGAACATCTCGGATCCACCAGCATTGATGTCATCAACCTTCTCCAGTTGTGCCCATTGGCCGTTCTTCTGCTTCACTAAGGTCATCCTCGACTTGTAGGCCTTTTCAATGCTGTCCTTGGGATCTGCGAGGCGAAGAGCAATGGGGTCACTGTAGACAACTACTGCATTGGGTAGCCTGTGCCAGCCTGGAGCCATCTCAAGCTCTTGAACATACTTACTCACAAATCCAGTCAGCGCAAAGATCCTGGCAGTAGGGGAAGTGGATCGCATTGGGCTCGTAGTGGTCGAAATTCCTGTCACTGTAAAGATCCTAGCTGCCAGTTGCAATGAATTGCGCTCTGTGTTCACTGGCACTTCAATGCCTTTCTCTTCATGCCTCAGTTCCAGCGGTCCTCCATCAGCTTTCTGCAAGCTCCAACCTCTGCGCAGCAACTTTCCCACATAATATTGGATGTTGGACATTCCCAAGTACGAAGTCTTCAAGCAAGTCGAAGATCTTGCCATTCTTGTCTTCGATGCGGATGCGGGCCTTTGTCACACCATCATGGGCGATCTTCCTCCCTTGGGCGTCCACCATCTTGAGTTCCGTGGACTCTTGTTGTCGTTGGCCCACGGCCGCATAGCTGCGAGGAAGTACTGACACGTCAGCTCCACTGTCCAGAGTCACTAGACATTGGTCTGCCTCATCCTCCTCAATCTTCACCATGTTTACCTGCAGTTCTTCCTCTTCGCTGTCCTGCAGGTCTAGTGCCACGATGCTCACTCCGAGTGGCACATCCACCATGGGCTCATAGCAGTCCATGTACTCGTCATCGGTGACCTCATAGCCATCGACCTGGTGATCGCACCAAATCATCCCGACTCTCCAAGGGTATCCACTCCTGTCATCTCTTGGAGTGGTCAAGTCGAACACTTCCATAGATGGGGTGTCTGGAGGAGTTTCCAATCGAACCATCTTGACATTGGCTGTATTGGCTGTTGCCGAACTCTGAGCTGTTGTTTGACCTCCCGTCGACGAAGAACTTGCTCCACCTGGATTTTGCTGTTGGTCCTCTACCTGGTTCACTCTCTTCCAACAGTCCTTGGCAAAGTGTCCAGGGATGCCGCAGTTGTGGCACTTGTTGTTCTTGCCACCTTTACTTCCCTTGTCATTCGCTTTGCCTTTCTTTCCAGGTCCTTTCTCCCATAGCGTCTTTCCTTTCTCAGGTCTCCATGCTCCTTTGCCATCTTTCTGCTTTCCTTTCTCTTTGCCCTTGTTCTTCCCTTTGGCATCCTTGCCTCTAAACTTGCCGCCTTTCTTGCCACCTTTGTCCCATGCCTTGCCGATGTAGTCAACTTCCATGGGTGTGGCCTCATCACTTGCAGCACGAGTGGGCAACATCAAGGAATTGGAGCTGCCCCATCTTGTCGAAATTGCTTCCAGCTGAATGATCCTGTCTTTCAACTGCTCATACGTTGTGGTGTTCGTGATCCACAAGTGCAAGTGCTGTCTGATTTGCATCGGACATGCCAATAGCACTGCAGCCACCTTTGCATCATCGCTGTAGGCGTGACCTGAGATGCGCTCATACTCGTTGATGAGGGACTCATACTGCGGTAGCTGCTCTGCCACCGTCTTCCCTTCAGCAAACTGCACTCTTGAGAGTTGGCTCAACAAGGCCAAGGACCTAGCTCTTGTCGCAGGTTGAAGCTCCCGCAATAGGATCTGCCAAGCTGCAAAGCCATTCTCTCTCCTGACGTGCCTGATCAGCTTCAATGGCCTTTGCCGCAAATAAGATGTCAGCAAACTGTATAGCCGAACCGATCTTCCTTTCGTTTCATCTGTCATGTCATCCAGCTCATAACTGGCGTCAAGGTCCCTCTCAACCTGGTCCATGTCATTCGCCATGGTGGGGTCGATCCCCTTGATGTAGTTGAGAAATGCAAACTTCCAATCACCCCACAACTTCAGCTCATTGTCACGTGAATCCGGCTTAAACACATCAGGAGGTTTGAGATGTCGTGCCCAGCCTGTGTGGTCTGATTGACCGTCAGCCGCTCCAGTGCGTTTGCAACCAGCCTCAAGCTCTCCTCAGCCATTGGACCGATTGTCCAAATCTTTGGATAGTACGACTTTGTGGTGCAAGAGGGTTCAATGCTCTCCTCCGGGCTGAACTCCAGTCCACTATAGACCAGCAACTCCCAGAAACACCAATTCGACAAAAGCTCACAAATCTTCTCCTGGGGTGTCTCTTGCCTCAAGCTCTCGATCTTTGAGATGAACTTCCACTTCGATGGAACTACCACCAATATTTCCTTCAAGTCGGCGCTCAACCTTCCGTTTCTTCTCTTCTGGAAGACAATCGAGGCTCTGGCTGCTTGTCGCTCTTCACCCACCGAACTCTAGTGAGGTACTCAGCAGTCTCGAAGGCGACCGTGTGGAATTGCCTCCTCTTGAGCTTTCCAGCTTTTGGGATCACACGGTTCGCTTGGAAGTAGTTGATCTCCTGGATCGCTGTGGTACCGACACCGCCTGCTAGCCCAGCGAGCACGATGAGTTCCACCAACCACGTGCCAGTCGCTGAAGGCCTGGCTCGTCTGCTCCTCGTTGAGGATGTCGTGGTGATCGTAGTGCTCGTGGTGCGTGTCGTATGCGGAAGCGCGGCTCAGTACGGCCAGCGCTCCGCTACCATGAAACGGCACGGGCGCACCTATTTCAACCTCAAAATGGGGTCTCGAGAGTAAAGCCGGCATTGCGGTCATGAGTGTACATGTCTGAGTGAGTGACGGTCATGTGGATTCAGACATAATAGATAGTATGTGGATACGTACACATCATACACTGCGTAGGATGCCCACAGCAGCTCTTTTTTTTCGATTCAATTGCTGGTGCCGTGCGGCACAAATGTGGGCCGGTATTCAGGTACCCATGTGGGCAAGTAAACTTGGTAAATGACCTTTAGGGTCTCTTTGGCATAAAATACAATTGAGACCGTCAGGCCCAAGATGGGCAGAAATAGTGCTAGCTTGAACTGGTTCCTTCCCATCAAGCAATAGGACACGTACAAACTTGGCGCAGACAGACCTTTGCATACAAACTTGGCGATTGCCGACAAATTCTTCAAGATGGCCACCGAGATCCACCCATTGCCAACCTCTGCCACCAGGACAGCAAAGGTCCAACGATCCCATCCTCTGTAATCGACGCATGGGGTCTCTACAGATGGCGGCAAACCTTCAAAGCGTGGGCAAACCTGCAGAGCCTCCCGCTTATCTAGAAGGCTTGTAAGAGCCCAAATGACCAGTGCCAAGAGGAAGCTCTGCGTCTTCAACATTGTATTTGCTTCCCAAACATTCCTCACCGGGTTTGGCCACTGGCGGCCACTGGGTTTAACCATTCGTTGCCGCTAGAATCTAATCCTACCTAATCCAACCCAAACAAAACACGGAAAATTGTAACAGCGCGCTTAACATGTAACAATGAATTCAAAATCAACTGAAGATGTCCTCGTCTTGTAGCGCGACTCTGTCAACACTGCTGCCAAGGCAGAAAGCAATGATTTCAGCAGGACTAAAAACAAACCCGCAAACATGCCAGAACGGTTTGAATCGTAGCCGGACGCCTGTGCTTCAGCAAAGGCCACCTTGGCAAATGAGCAGGCTGAATATCCCATATCCAGGCCAGTTGTTGCTTGCAACTTGAGCAACATGTACAGCAACTGTGTGTCTTTGTTGGATCCTATTTTTTCCTGACAGTGCATGAGTGGCTTTGCTTCCAGCATAGCAGTTCAGAATGACCAGAACATATGTTGCATGATTTGCCAAGATCTTGTAAAGAGGAAAGGCCTGACACTTACTCGTCAATCCAACACTGTGTAGTTATACTGTCTCAAAGAGTCGTTCAAAAGCTGGATGTGGTACAATATCGCTTGTCCAATTCCTAAGGACCCGAATGTATCATGTATGCATTGTAGATTAAAGATCCATGTATGTAAATGTCCCATCAAGTACTTTCTCCTCCAAGGGACAATGCAGGCAGTCATGAACGCCAAAAGTATGCATTGACAGGTTTCCAACTCCTGTTTCCTTATTTGAAGAATGCTCGACCAGCAATAGAGAAGAGTTGCTGTCTTGAACATGCTAGAGAGCAAAACACAATGATTGGCACAACAAAGCCACCTATCGATGTTTCATGGCAGCAAAAATTGTAGAGAGGAACTCAGAGGAACCCATTTTAATGTGAGAGGAAAAAAACGACGCCAAGCAGAAGGTTCAGAATGATCTTGGATGCCAGCGCGGCAAACAGCAATCGCGAATTTCCAACCGTCAGATAAAGAATGCCACCTCCACAGCCAATTGCTTGCAAGGCGGCAAGGTCTCCAAGGCAATACGTCCTTCGCCGAATAAGATGTGCGACATAAACATTTCTCCATTTCCTTGAGGAAATCAACTTTGCAGCCAAGCATCAATGTGAGCTCTATGTATTCTTTGTGCTCTTGAACGTCCAAAAGCGGAGCTTGTTGCTTTTGCTTCCCCATGGCGATCATTCCAATGAGGACGTTGGCCTGGTGCAACAACCCTGAATGAAATTAGAACCGCTCAAAAATCCTTCCCACAAAACAGACATAAACGTCGCCGTCACCTAAGTACAAGTAGCAATCATTTGCCAATTCTGAATTGAGTGAGATTGCAACATGAATCCCCGGGCTGATTTTGTTCAATCCTGCAAGCTCGCACAGTTGAACACGCACATAGTTGAACACAGAAACGTGCCACACATATACTGTATATATAATTACGATTACATATACACTTATATACAGTCAGTAATAGATATAGATATATATATATCATCAGTATGGTCAGGTTTCTGAACACTGGTAATTATCCCTCCCGTCTTCCCTTTATAGTTAGGATCCAAACAAAAAAAACAACAAAAGCTGTTGGGTTGAAGTGTATCAAAGATACAAACATACTCTCAGTGGAAACGCAGTAAAGTCTGGAGTCATTTAGGACCAAAAGGCAAACTAAACTTGGATGACTGGTGAACTTTAGATGCAGTACTCTTCACCCGCAAAGACTCTACGAAAGTTGTTGTGCGTAGGGTTGCAAAAGTCAAATAATGTGGGAATATGCCTTGCATTCCATTGTATGGTTAACCAAAATCATACGTTTATAAGCATTGCTAACATTGCTTATGGTTATCATCACATCTTGCACGTCGATCTTTTGTCCAAGAGGCTAGGGATTCAGCCGCGACCACTGTAGCAGGATCATAGGGAAATCTCTTTCCTGTTACCACGAGCTCACCATCTCCTCAAATGAATGGTGTGTCTCGGGCCGATAGCAAGCTGAATTGTCTGAGGCCTCTCTTTGGATGAAACTCAGCCAAGAAGCTGCTTTCATAAAGTGTGGCCGTCCGGGATTTGTCAGCAATAGCTGGCACCAAGCAGCCAGCCAGAATATTCACCTGACACAAAGGGCTGTTGGGCTGCTAAGAATCTGAATAAACTCTGACCGGGGCTCCAAGCTTGCATTTGTTGTTAGAGGATTTGTGATAAATAGCAGCCGGCCCACCCCTCACTTTGTTTGGGTGTTCTAGACCTACATGGATTCTGGTCATGCATGGATCCAACTACATTCTATATTAAAATATGTATATATATATGTATATCCAACATGTATAATCAATTGTTATAATATAGGTGGAATAGAAACGTCATGAACGCTCTCATTCATGCCTTGATGCAGTTGACCTTTCTCAACCCGTAACCCAGTGAGGAAAACTTGGTCTAGTGCAATTGAATTGGGCATTGACAAGATCTCGTCACTTGTTTGTTTGAAGGGTCTCGCTCCATGTTTTGTGAAACCGAGTGAAGCCAGTTTATGAAGAACTCAGAATAGAGTAAAAGGGCCCAATTGGATTGTCAGGATACTTGAATCTTCTAGCAACATCAATCCCAAGCACTAATTAGGCTGTGTAGGCATTTGCTGGAACTAGACCAGTCCCGTGAACAGTTCGAGGAAGCCCCCGCCCTCAGGCGTGAGGTGAAGAATACTGACGAAAAAAAATAAGGTAAAACATTAAAAATAGCCTGCTGAACGCGAAGCCGGAGCATCGATGCACAAAGCAACATTCAACGCGATTCGTTTGAGCTGCTTGTTTGGTTTATAATCTTGGAGAGCTTGAAAATTGGCCACAACATTGTGATCCATACCTCAAGATCGGATGAAAAATCATGAAAAACAAATCTGCTTGAGGCTCGTTCAAGCCTTCAGGTCCAAAATCAGGGTAGTCTTCTTGAGTTCCCTTCAGACAAGCAAGTTGTAAATTGTGTGAACCTGCTGCACAGGTCCACACCCAGAGCTTTCTACAAATCTGATGTGATATTGGATCTTACCAACTTAACTAGGGCCCAGCAAAACTGTAACATGTTTTTCTATCAACAAAGCCTACATATGCCTACATTAAGGGTCTACATAAACGGTCGTAAACCAAACCAAACCTAGGTGCCCATGATTTCGGCGGTCACATGTGAAGGTGCTGTGCGGCACGAAGGTTCGCTCTCACTCCGTAGGAACGGCGGCTGGTTGGTTGACAGCTGGTCCTCACTTTTCTTCCGAAAGGGATAGTCTGTCACACCCCGCTGCATGGCGCAAGATGGGAAAGCCTGCCGGAGGTTCCATTAGTTTGAAATGCACTGCAAAGTGTTGACTTGCTGCTTCCAGAATTCTTGGGCCTTACAACTTACAATGCAGTGTAGCTGGCCTATGAGATTGGACATGTCTCGTGGCTTCTTAAGAACAAAACAAGGCCTAGTCTAGCGCTTTAGACGTGCCGTGATACCATCCAACATAAAGCATGAAGTGAGCGACAATGCAGCGCTTTCTGCAAAGCTGCATCCACTCTAAGTAGAGTGGAGAACTTGTGAGCCGAAAGCGGCGGATTAAATCTGGATTTGGAGCTTTGAAGCCAGGAGTCTTGAACATGGTCAAAATACTGTATAAACTTGACCTCAAATGCTGTAAGATGGAGTCACTGTCAAGAAATAGGGGCCAACTTTCAACAGGTTTCCCCGCTCCCGCCCGCCACGCGTCAATGCTATCTCTAAGGTGTTGGGAGCTTTTGCATTCATCGGGTCAATCCCAGATTGGCTGCAATACAAACAAAGGCGGAAAGGAAAGATCGAGCCTTGAACGTGCGGCCAACAACACATAGACTAGGGACACTACCAGTACAAGTACATTGAAGCACGAGTCTCAAGAGATATTATGAGCACAACTGCTAAAGCGAGTCAGGACTCAATCAGGAAGTTACTCGTGCGTCCACAGATCAAAAATGCCAAATTAGACCACCCACCCTAGCTTCAGCCTGTTCCCTTACGCCTGAGTGAAGGCACGCATCTCCATGGAGGGGTCCACTTCACAAGCCATTCCTGGGGACAACTCACGTCGCATTCATGACATCTTCGGTCACTCTACTCTGTAAATCACTCCGGCCGATTCGTCGGAAGGCATTATGGCGAAACTGGACCAAGTCATCGTGCACAAGCGCCCGCACTCGTGCCGAAGACGCTGGCTGTCACCAAGCTTCGGCCTCCTGCTAGGGCATCCTCCTCTGCAGAGCAGCTGTAATCCTGACGGAAGGATAGCAGCGGACAGCAACTGAACCAACGACCAAGACTGAAAATTAAGACAAGCCTCATTTCACCAGGCAAATCCAGAAACACTGTCACTGTCTCAAACAAGTCACGGTGACGTTGTGCGACTCAATTCTACTTCAACACGTTCAACACCTGCTGTTTTCCTGGTAAGATTGGTGCAACTGACCACAAGCAGAGGTTGAAGAATATGTGGAGCCACCAGCTTCTTGGACAACATTGTTGTCGCTCCAATTGTTCCTCGAGGCGCTGGTGAGGCCGTGCTGAATTGCCAACCAATTGTAGGCCGTGCTGCTACCTTTCATTCGTGAGGTGCACAAACTATGCCCTTCAATAGTTTACCACAAATGGACCCAACAGGCCGCAACAAAATACGTTGAGAATACATTGAGAACCACAGTGGAATCTAGTAGGACGTCGTAGGTCACAGTAGCACTATATAAATCAGAAGAAGAGCTGCGGAGCTGAGTACTTGAGTGCTGATTTGTAGATTCGACATGATTCGACTGTTAGTTAACTCCGCAACCTAGATGCAAGACTTGATGCAGCCAAGTCTCTCATCGCATGCGTTGTACTGAATCGTCTCCTCACACAACAATAGATGTATTACTGTATAGACTGTCAATCGCCCTCCCAATAAAAGTGTACATGCAGCTCGGATGATAAACTCTCATGCGAGTCATACAAGTACAAATGTGATTCAATTTTTCCTGACAAAGGAAGGATGCACTGGAGTAATTAGAAGATAGTGCGCTGGACTCAAAGGTTGGAAGCAGAAGCCTGACACAGGCTGGTTTGCGAGAAATATACTCCAATAGAGTATAGAATACTATGTACAATATAGAAATATATAATACAATATGATATATACTAAACCATTTCTCTTAGAGGCATGAATTATGCATAGGCACATACATGAAAACACTCCATCAACATCTGTCATCTATGTCTGATGCGGCCTGCACCCACCCTTAAATGAAGGTGTGCCAAAAATCAACTGCTGAAATGGGAAGACCCCGCGGCACCTGCATGCATTGTGCCAAGAAGGCTGCGACATTCACCAGGCCATAGACCTCGCATTCGAGTAATTGTGGAACCAATCAATTTGGACTCTATAACTGACTATAACTCTATAACACACACATCGCTAGATTTTGGACATCAAGTGTTGATGCAAAATGGAGCTACTGGCGTCGTCGAACGTCAGGCTGAGCCAAACAAACCTACTTTCCCGACAATAAGGGGAATGGTTTTTGCTCAGGTTAATTTTTTATACGTGTTGCACAAGGGAGGCACCAACCACTTTCGCCCTTATTGGTCATAAACGGTGGACCTGCAGTTGATGCGCGCATTGTTTCCTATCGTACCACTCCTCTTCTTATGGTGGGAGCATTGGCAAGGATGCTGATGATACTTGGCAAAATACAATCTGAAAGCAATATATGATCCAGCAATGATGCGACGCTCTTGCCCGACTTTTTGATAAGTCCGAGGTTGATTCGGACGGCCTTGAGAATTGTTCCCATTTGGTTCGATGAAGCTGTTTACAAACTTGTTGCTTTCGTTCGGGAAGTGGCCCCTTTGGGGGACTTCTGTGTGGAGGCGGTTCATGAAGTCTGGAAGATGAATTGAACTAATTAGTAATTGTGGGACCAGGTGCAATCATGAATAAAACTATAAAGAATTCAAACACATTCAAGTAATTACATGTTTTTGAGTGTTTTGCGAGATGCCCGTCACGGCCTCGAAGGCACTCCCGAAACGTCCCAAATCGACTCAAACCCTAAGGAAGGGGCGTGGTCCGTGTCGCCAAGCCAAAGCTTCAGTTGCCCAACTCCAGTGCTGGCCATGAGCTTTACAGCCTGAGGCATGAAACCCCATCAGATCTCACTGGGCCATCTGTGAGTGGCATCTGCATCAAGACATCAAGATGCACCCATAACTCATAAGAGTCATTATCATTACTTACTATATAGTCATTGAATCCCGCTTGGTCTGCACGCAAAAAGCTGACTTTTAGCTCTCCTGTGGTCGTCTCATGTCTCTTGTATTCTTTTGTCGTTTTCACCATCAATGTCGAAGCACTATGTCACTATGTTCTGGATCTCTCTGAAAATCACAGAAGCAATCTTGCCTCAATCATGTCAGGCCAGGTGTAGATGTCAGACGGAAGCCATTCAGTGCCAGTGTCATACAGGAAAACCTTGCTGATTCAAGGGTAGCAGTCTGGGAATTCTGGATATATAAACACATTGCCAAAGGTGATCGTGTGCCGTGTGCTGATAGTTCCAAGGCATGGGTCTGTGAAGTACAGGAAAATGCATTGCTTGCAAATGAATGCGTAACTCAAAATCTATGCTGTTGTGTTGGCTCGTCGCAAGACCAGGTCAAGAGTATTCTTCCCATGAAAGCAAAGAGTGTTCAAACGTCAAGACACGCCATCAGAGTTTGAGCTTTGAAGGGCTTGGACCGTTGTGTCAATCAAAGTGGATGGAGACGAAAGGGTGGATGTGGACACTGGCGGGGTTGTGGATGCGAGTGTGGTACTCGTGGTGGTACTCGTGGTGGTGGTGGTGGTAGTTGTAGTGCTTTGGCCTGGGAGCAAGCACACAACTGATTGCACCAGAGTCCTACCCAGCAATTCTACCCTCAATGTTGAACATAATATGGCAAACAAAATCGAGGTCTGAAATTGACCCACAACTGAGTATTCTCAATCAAACGCCAACTGAAGTTGATTAAGCGTGACACCATCCAATTTTGCCAACATTTACATGAAACCATGCATGTGTGTAGGCTGGCAGCTTGTAGTTGTAGTCCCAGTAGTCATCACAGTGGTCGTAGCAGTGGTGCTTGGCACTGTGGTAGCAGTCGCTGTGGTGCCACTGGTGGTAGTTGCAGTTGCAGTGCTGCCGCTGCAAACACAAGGGCCACCCTGACCACAAGGCCATTGTCCAGGCTCCAGGTAACTGCAGGTTTCCGTGCAAACCGCATCAGTCGCTCCTGTCAAATCGTTCACACTGGTCAAACCTGCTGAACTGATCGCATGTTGCGGTTCCATTTGTTTGTGCTCATCTAGCCCCGCAAATTCGAGCTGTGGAGAATATCGCTAGGATGACTGTCCTCAATGATCCATATGTCTCATTATTTCTCTATGCTTCTGATGCAGAAAGGCTTGTCACCCCGAAGCGCGAGCGCACAAAGCATTGACAAAATCAATAGATATTCCCTGAGAAAAAAGAACCTGCAAAGGACGCCACTAGGGGATCCTGGCATCGCTACTAGGCTACTAGGAGCAAGGACGCTACTAGGGGCTCCTGGCCTTACTACTAGGAGCAAGAAGCTACTAGGGGCCCTGGCCTTACTACTAGGAGCAAGAAGCTACTAGTAGCTTTTTCAGTTACTACTGGTCGTTTTATGTCGTTTTCAGATCACTTTTGCACCAAGCTGCCAAGCTCAGCAGTGAGTGCTTGGCAAGACAGCGGGCCTTCACCATTGGTCTTGCCTTTGCCGTCAACAGGAGAGCTTACAAATGTTGCAAACCACACGCAGAAGACAATAACCCAATAACCGCTACGAGTCACGCCAGCACTCAAAGTTGTCCAAGGATACAGAGGCCTCCACTGGTTCACTTCTCAATGCAGAACAACTCCTTCCCATGACATGTTCCAAGTAGAGTCAAATGTCTTTGCTTTTCTCAAAGGAACATCATGTGTCCTTGCTCTTTGCCCAGCGTCCTCTAACCCACCAATATTGAAAAGTTCGGAGCTCTCAAAATACGGACAGCAGAAAAACGCAGCTTTGCTTTAAAAAGACTAGTTACTAGTTTTGTGTGAAGATTACCATGGAGAGTGTTCTTGCAAAGGGTATATATAGCTCATGACTCAAAACTTGACAGAGCTTGTGGATCCCTTCGGTTTTCTCTTCATTTTCGCTTTTCACTACACTGGCCAGAAGAAAGTTGCGCTTGTTGATGTTGAAACTCATGACAACCCTATCCCCCTAGAATCCTACACCATGAGACAAGGGAAGGTGTGGGCGGTCATTTGTCACCCCGGAAAGCCTTTAATTTAAAAGAGGGTGATAATTGACCGTCCCACGCCTGTCACGAAAATTAGACTTGTTAATTCGATCCGTCGTTGACCTCAGAGTGTTTTGTAAGAAGGCTAACAAGCGTAAACTTTTGTCTGCCTGAAGTATATACCTTGTTCCCATGAGTTGGCTAGTCACTTATTTTACAGGCTGCCCCATTGCTACACATCTCGTGAGCTGCTCGTGCAAGTTGTTTGGCAGCAGCAATTGGCTGACCCTCGCACCTGAATTTCGTGGCTCCAAATTTCACATCGATGTCCGCTGAATTCCTTGGCAACCGTGAAACCAGCTGAGATGTCACAACGAGATACAACACCGATTTCCAATCTTGTGCCAATCACTTGAGAATGCAACGTCTGAGTTTGGGTCTATTTCCCGCAAACACCTCGATTGAAGAAGCCTGAGATTTCCTGCGCCCCAGCTACTAGTAGCTTCCGTTAGCTACTAGTAGTAGCTTTCTCAAGCCCACTCTCACAGCTTACTTACTTCTCCCGCTTCAAAAAGAGAATCGCGATGGACTGCCAGGGTCCAGTTTGTCTGCTCAGCACATTTCTTGGGTCGAGAAGCTAGCCCTTTGCAGGTCATGTCAGAGTAGCAAAGGGCTTTGCAAGCAGACAAACTCGAGGCAGACATCACAGAGTAGTAACTTGCCTCACCAGACTCGCGGAGGCAAGTCTCACCTTTCTTGGAAGGTCTGTGCAAACAAACCCACATCCTAACACATCCTAACACATCCGAACACCTTTACTCTTACACCTTGTTTATATATCTTTGCGAGAGATGGTTCACGCAACTCCACAGGAATACTGGACAGTTCTGTGCATGCGGAAGTTCAGAATAAAATTGCAGCACTATTCATCCCTCTTTCTAGTGATATTACTTCATCCTTGTGGCGTCACATTGCAGCCGCAAGTCACAAGTCACAAATCAACACCTAATAAGCACAATCTCCATCTCACTATCCAATCCATGCTCTGCCGATCCACCCTTTTATGCAATTTATTCCAACAGGAAATGAAGAGGCAGTCTTAAAAGATCCTTTTCTGACACCGTTGAGCACATTATGCTAGACTCGACATGTGTTCCTATGCAGACCGCTTGCCTTGTTGTCAGCACTGTTGGCTCCGCGACATGCGCGGCCTTTTCCTCCATCCACCTCAACAAGTCTCAGCATTCCAACAATGAATACAAAAAATGGTTCGAATCTGCTGTAACATATCTTTTGACAGGGTTGATCCATATTATAGATAGTAACTATAGAGACCCCAGGACATAGTGGAACCACTACTTTTTCTAAATTTTGAAGTGCACAAGGCCACTAGAATGTCACAATTTTGTTAGTCATTGAATTCTGCTGGCCACAATGCCTTAGTGAAAGCCATTCTCAAACCAGCCGCGGGGTTTCACCTGAGCAATTTCAGTTTATCTATTTGTATGCCTATAAAGACTCATTGGAAAGCCCGCGCAGGAGGACCGTCTGTGCAAAGCTCCTTGGACCAAAACTTGTTGTGACTTGATTTGCTGGTCGAGTTGCAGCCTCGAACGATCCATCTGGAAATGGGGTCGTGGTCGAGATACCTTGGCAATCGCTCAATCCATTACTACATGTTGCTGTGTTTGCTTAAAGAGTTCCTGAAAGGATATCATGCATGCATACCATGGAACGAATATGAACAAGCAGGCATGCACGCTCTATACATCTGCATACCATGATTTGACAACGCGGCCACCTAAGTTGCGGTACTCCTTGCAACGCTCCAACAATCTATGATTTGGGTATGGTGCTTGGATCCACAAAGCGGTAGCAACTGAAGCCGGACAACGCAATCGAGGCTTCGATGCCTGAAGCAGGGCATGGGGTCAACTGCTATGTCAAAAGCAATGGCCTCCAATCTACTAGCGATGGCCTCCAAGCTGCCAAAATATTGCCAGACTGCGGCCAAGAAAATGCCCAAAACAAAATGACCGAACAAGTCCAAACCTCTTCATGCACTCTTTGGGCAAAAGGATTGATTACGCTGTCCGACCTGGTGCAAGTCTTATTAATTCAAGTATATAATATATATATATAGTATATTAATATAAATAAACAAATATATATATATGTGTACATATATACACGTGCATCAGAGAGGAAAAATCAAGTTGAATTTGAGATGTTCGATGCACCCCCCTAAGCTTCCTCAGGGCGACAACCACTCTGAGCTTTGCATGATGTGCGTAGTCCGGAAGCCAATGCTGCAAAGACTTAAGCAGCTTCGGCCATGTGAAAGGCTTCAACCAAAATGTGCTCAGCTCAAAACCCCCAAGTGTAGGATTGATTCTGTCAAAAAGGTTATGGTACGCAAATGGCGTCTTAAAAGCCTCATCAAACCTCTATTTATATAGGATGAACACCTAATGGTGCCTGTGATTTGCTATTAATTTGATTTTAGCCCATAGCGGAACAACATGATCAAATGGTGCGTGACGGACATGGCGTCTCGTAGCTCTGGAATCCTTGCGCTGTTTGCAGTCCCTACCTCCTGCTACTAGCTGGCCACTTTTACTTTTGACGCCGATGCGACGTTTTTTCTGAAATGGCTGAAGAAGAATTGAAGCTGCAAAAACGAAACTAAATATTATGAATAGTATCCTGGAACGCCGACAAAGAGCATTCCTACGAATTCCGCATTTTGCACCAAAAAGAACCTGTCATTGCGGTTGCTACTTGGCCTTTGTCGCTGCTATGACGATTTGTTTGTTCCAACTAGCCGGGGGTTCAGATCTAAGCCATAAACGTTGCTTATGTATATACCTTAAATATTAATGTACACTAGTATGTGCATTCACTTCAGTGCCATTTGTCCCTCCTTGCACTCACGTCAAGTGTTTCAGCTATCTGATAGACATAATACCCTGCAGCTTTCAAGACCATCAGCAAAACTGGTCCAAGTTCTCACCGCTCGACAAACGGACACTCATACACACACTATACACACACATACATACACCTTTGCCTTCAGGTCGTGTCCAAACTTCGCAGCGGCCATCGCTGAATTCAATGCCCTGACAAGCAAAAGTCATTCCGATACCTTCTTTAAACCTACCTTTCTCTTGAAGCTCTCTCAAACGCTTGATGTAATCTATTTGAAGTGTAACTGTTGCTTAAGACCTCTCCATTCAATACCACATTGACAATTGCAACATCGAAGGGGTCTGTGACAAGGCAGCAACACCTGTCATAGGACAATACAGTCTAATAGGAGCAGCAATAATGGACTAGCCAAGGCACATGATGCCTATGAATGCACAAAGCGAACCGATAGAAGTGTTTTAGCATTGATGTTTTAGCCAATCACATGAAAAGCCAGTCCTAGGAATGGAACTTTCTAGCGCCAAGGGGCAACAGGACAGGGGACAAAGTCAAAGTGTTCATTTCTTCGTGAATTGAGAAGTATTCATGTCTATTGTGTTTGATCTGAAGTGAGACCTCTCGTTGCGATCTGAAGCGAGACCTCTCAGGGGTTGGCATGGCAGGCCTTACAGGCCAAGTTCTGCAAGCAGGCACCCTTGCACTCATCCAAAGATCCAACTCCTATGAGAGGGACGGTCGGTGACTCCAGCTTCCCTCACAGGTATGCCCTGACTGCTTTGGCATGTCTCATCTCTAATTACCAATGCTTGTGCACAATATTGTCTGATTTTACAACTCTTGATTCTCTACGCAGTGTTGGTTTACAGTAAATGTTGCGATGCAGCATGTGAGAGTGAGAGAGCACGAAAGAGAAAGGGAGAGAGATCGCGGGGGAGATTGAACACATCTGTCCTTTTTGTTGAGACCTTTATATGGACCTTGGCCCTTTCTTTTTCCCCTCTGTTCTTTCTTTCTCTTTCTTCTCTATTGTATTCTTTCGACACAAGTTCTTCTCATCATCAGTGTGTTTGGATCTAAGCAAGCTCATAATTTACTTTCCCGGCAATCTAATCAGAGCAGCAAAGTGTACTTCTGAAAGGAACCTCACTTTAGCCCATCGTACAGTCTCACTGGGAGATTCCACTGGCAAACAATGGTCAAATTCATCAAAGATCATTTATGCGCGGTATGTGAAACAAATAGAGAAACCGCATTCAATCTCTAGACTCTCAGGAAAGTATCCTATTCAAGTTGAAGTTTAAGGTTTGAAAAGCGGATAGGGTGGATCAGGGTGGTGTCCGACGTGTCCTGCGGCCAGTGTGTAGTAGCTCGGCAAATTGTCACCTCCACTTGCACCACGGCATGCGCGACCTTCTCCACCCTCCACAGCTTCAAAAGTGCCCTCTCGGGGTGGCAAAGTTGTCTCGTACAGTCCTCAGATGAAAGCTACACATTCATTCTTGTTAGATGGAAGACTCGATGAAAGTGTCTTTTTCGATGCAGGACTGCGAGGATCCTTTTAAAGTATCTTTTGAGGATGTGTGTTCGGCCTATTTCAACAGAACTTACATATATATAACTTATATATATATACACACAATTTTTATATGGGCTGGGCCCAAGCTGCAATAGTTTTAAGAAATGTTGAATAAGCTGAATCTGATTGTTTCGCAAAAAGTTCAAGGTGCAAAAACTTGAGTTTGCCAATGTCGATGGGCGTGGTTTGAACCTCCTTATACATGCAAGATTGTTCTGCTCTATTCTGACCGAAATGGGGCGTTGTTAGCTCCCAATTTTGCAATGTCAAGAAGCCATATCTGTAGCAACTGAAGCCGTTCAAAGGGATGGATGCCATGATTCCAGCCTATCACGATACGCAAGGCCACTGGGAATAACAATATCAGCCGCTGTAACGCCGCTGTACAGTTGTAATTGCAGGTAGTAAAGAAGGCTGTGAATCCAAAGAGTTCTACCGAAAAACACAAAGATTTGCCTTGGACCTCTTACTGGGCATCCAGCCTCTCTGATCCAGACTTCGCACCGGCCATTGCTATATTCAATGCCCCGGCAGCGCGAGTCGTTAATACATTCTGATTTGCATTCCTCAGCAACACCAAATCATGCCGCTAAAACGTGTCTCAAACTCAGCTGCCCCAAGCATCAAATCCCAGGATAAAAATTGGAGAGAAACATATCACCGATAAATGATACTCGACAACTTACCATGAAAGACCATCAATCAAATGCCATGAAGATTACTCCCACTGAAGGAGGGCAGTTGACACCTCATACACCCATCAACCAGCAAACAACATACGATACTGAGTTTTATTGAGTTTTAAAGAATTAGTTGTGATTGGATGTCAGGCTCTGACTGAAGGTACGCGCCGCCAGGATCTCACAAGTTCTGGCTGTAAAAGAGAGGTGAACTCCTTTGATAAGCGCCCCTTTTATGGCCCTTATCAAATGGACCTTACCCTCATTTTGCATCGCTGTTTGCGTGCTAAGCATGATGACTGTCGATCGTTTGCATTCATACATGGTAGGGCTCAATCTCAAATGAGGCTCTGGACGGGGGTTCTCCGAAGACTTCAGCAATCCTAGAAGCAACCATGTCGACATCACAACATTATCATCGACAGCACAAACATTGTCATCGACATCACAACATTGTCATCGATCAGTCGTGTGATTAACATGGGGTGGGGGGTGGGGTGGGGGTAAGTCCATTTCAAAACCTTGTCATCGACATCACAACATTGTCATGGATTAGTTGTGTGATTAAAATGGGGTGGGGGGGTGGGGAGGGATAAGTCGATTTCACAACATTGTCATCGACAACACAACATTGTCATCGACACTACAACCCCATCATACCCATGTATGTTCTTGAGACCGAGTGCAGCTGAAAACAAAAGCGGCTTGACTGATGACGCGGTGTTTTGTGCTGGTAATAGGCTTTTGTAGACATTTCCAAACATGATAAGACATGTGCAACAATCTTGACACATCTTGAAACTACACCCTTCCTGGGGAGATGAATGCACACTCTTTAAATATATCACATGCTGCTAGACATTTAGGAACAGTGTTTTTTTGTCAAAATGGCTGACTATCAGACATACGTCTTGTTTCAAGCCGTGCAAATGTACAGTGATTTGCAATGCAAAAAGCACCACATCCGTTTTTTGTGATAGCAGTATATTTGAAGGTTTTGTCAACATGAATTGCGATATCAACAACCACGAAACCACTGACCGGCGCAGACTGACCGGGGAGATGAAGCATTTCCAAAATCTTGCTTTACTGTGTTCAACTTCGACTTCTTCAAGCGGATTTGATCGAAAAAATCCGTTTCTCTTAGCACCTTTTTCAATGCAACAACACATGCACAATTTATCAGAAAGACAGGCAGGATCCGCATTTTAGACTCATCTGACGTTTGCTTGTGTCGTTTCCGCGCGGAGAACCTCCCGTCTGGAGCCTCAGGAAAATCAATGACTACATAGTGTGTGAAACATGGCAAATTCAACACATTTTTCTGCTGCCAAGCTTCTTCCAAATTCGAGACATGCATTACGACCTTAGATTTGGTTCTGGATAAATATGCACAAAAGCATGTTTGGCTCAAACCGAGAAGACATTAATCATGAAGAATAAGTATATATACTTGTTGCACAAGGATATGAACGTCACAAGCAGCGAAATGTGACTACTATCTCTGGGTCTATGTGGCCTTCTGTTGGCCGGCTACAGCATGCAAAAGCAAATCCAACTTACTCTACCATCCACCAAATCAGCCATAGAGTAAGCACAGTGTCGGCAAGCAAACTTTTCCTAGCAATGAGGCATGTCTTGTGTTTTTCCGAGTCACATAATTGCTAGGAGAGTTGTCGGTGGTTGTTGCCCCGCGGCAGGCACGGCCCACTCCGCCATCCATAGCCTCAAAGTCGTCTTGGTACAGAGAGGTCCGCTGGACGTTACCTTGCCTTGGATGTTCGGATGCACATGCACAGATGTGATGTTGAGAGCCTTTTCCATCGGCCAAGGACGCAGGCGATGGTGTATCTGCACACATCTAAAAGAAAACATCAAAGTCACGAGACTCTTCACACCTCCAATTGATCCTGGGCACAATTGCAAGTATGCCGTTCCAGACGAGCAAGCGCCCTGGCAAGGGCCTTCGGCCGTTGCAGATGCCATTAGGGCAAGCATCATAGCCAGTGACCTGACAATCTCATCTCAGCTGGCCACCCAACTTGTTTCACCAAACAAAATTAAGCAAAGCGCTGAAAGTTGCTTTGGTACACGTCACACTGCAAGTCTGGAACATCTTGTTTGTGCAATTGACTGTGAGCACACAATGACATAATACAAGATCAAAGTGAAAGTAATGCTCAACTCAAAGCCAATGCTGAATCAGCAGCGTCGCCATGGTCAAATCTGGAAGGAGAAATTGAGTGATGGGTCAAGGCTGCAGTGTGATCGAGCATAGTTATGCATGGTTGAACGATGTTGTTTGTCTTTCTTGGAACTTCTTTGCAGACTGCAGGATGTCAGGACTAGGACTTACTAGTTATATATATATAACATGAATCTCAATCTTACCATCAATGACAATACGATCTGTGAATGAAAAAGGGAATGAGCCAAGCAAGACTATGTTTAAGGAAGCAACCTCAAAAGGCATATAACCGAATCATTGTTGACAAACACACCACTAAGGCGTCAGTGAGTTTTGGAATGTATCAATTTCTCCTCTCAGCTCGACCAGCTTGCTGCAAAGTTTCATCCTGAGAACACGAGAACGCAGGATGCCCATGGGATCCACAGCATCCAATGTAACCATCTTTGGCAGGGGCCCTAATTGGGTATTTTTCCGCACTTCAGTATACAAACTCTGAAAACCAAATTTCAAGTTTGCAAAGCGGTGTATTTACCAATATGTTTATATTGTTCTTAGCAAATACATCTGAGCAGTGTTCAATGTTCCTTTAATGCAATAATTGCTTTGTTGTGTGACGCACAGCTTACGCTTTCCTAGGTTTGGTAAAATCTTGCGGTACATCGCCGGTACATCTGATTTTGCACAAGCCCTTTACTAAATGGAAGGACAGGAATCTAGAACGCTGCTCACTTTGCCTACCAAACAGGTTTCTCTCTGCAGCTGCAGAAGGAATCTGGCTCCTCATGACCACATGCTGCAACAAGCAAACATCCGATTTCGATGCTGCTTGCGGTTGATAAACATTGCGAACGGGCCAACATTGTTCAAATGTCTGAACCATGCAGGTGCACCTTTCTGAATATATACAATATATATACATGTGGTTGTGACATGTTGTGACAGTCACTCTAGAGGTTGCATGTTTGACAAATCTACACTTGTTGGCCCCAAAACCTGGCCAGTGCTACATGGGTGTGGTTGTTTTCATCCTGCCCATGCCCACCACAAAGTAAGTATGTTTTAAACTGGGCTATCCGGCATGAGGGAAGCAGCCTCACGGATGTTTGTCACGTAGTCGTTGTATCAAAGCTGGACAAAGTACATCGAATGCTCATAGACTCATAGACATAACATATGCCCCCCATGGTCACAACATGTTACAAACGGCATTGGCTTGAACTGCTTTCCCCATCTGGCGAATCGGCGAAGTCTGTTAAAACATCCACAACAGTCCAACATAGTCCGACCAAACATGGGAAAGCTGCCGGGTGAAATAGAGTCTGCAAGAATGCCCGCTAGCATCCGCTAGCCGCTAGCCTTCTTCCGCATGGTCTCGCAGGGAATGGCATTAGGAGTCTCCACTGAGAGAAAAACATCCTCACAGTCGCAGCATCAGTCTGGAAACCACATCACATCCCTTCCATAGGCTGGCAATGAACTTGTTTAGTACTCGAGCACAATTATGTATATAACAGGCCGATTCAATGCGGAATCGCTAAGCAAGTCCCTCCTGTCAAGTGTGCAAAGCACATCTTATCATGCTGGTGTTTTGCACAAGTTGAGTTCTTTAACCATCTTTAACCGGTTCCGAAGATGGGGCCAGGTGCTGGAGTTTCCGGTTTCACATGTGGAGGCAAGTGCATTGCCACTTCCTGTTCCCCATGTGGCTCACACGGAGCTGCACTACTTAAGGGCCCCGGGTCATATGCAGTTTCCTTGAATTCGTTCTTTTTATATCTGTTTTTATATACGTTTTTGTCGGATCGGGTCGTTTTTAATTTACACGTTCTTTGTGTTCTGCTTTTGGGGTCAGCCTGGTGTCGGTCCCGGTGGGTTCCCTTTTGGCGGTTGGACTTCACACTCCTATGCTCGGTGTTCCTTTGTGTCCTAGTAGCGTCCTTGCTCCTAGTAGCGATGCCAGGAGCACACTTCGAGATCATGGACGTAGGTTGCTTCGCCAGTGGACGGCCGCTTGCCCAATCCGAAGGGCAGCCGCCGCTCAGCCGGCGAAACATGCTGCTCGCGGCTCTGCTTGCACCGAGCCCGGGCGACCGATCGTCCGCGATAGACTCATGCTCACCACTTATAGCCAAAGTCTAGCAATCATCGAAAATTGCTTTAAAGAAAAATATGATCGCCTTAGATTTATACATATACCATGAATCAAGCTTTTGACCACATCCCCAAAACAAATAAATGTATATACCGTACCCTAAATAAAGACAACATTTTGGTGCAAAAAAGAATGATTGACTCAGATCATGCTGCTACGCTGCTTTTTGTAGGTGTTTCCTTCTCCTCATTTAGAATCCAAATGCTAGCTGCATGTCACCTGTAAAGCTTTATGCCAAAGCATTTCAGCATCCAAAAAGTTGTGGATCCAGATTTAATCAATAACCTTTCATGACAACTTATCGAAAGTCAATCCCAAATCACTTCACTTGGCACTAAATATAAAACCCTGAACAGTTTTCAGGAAGGGTCCCGAATCGATTCGGAACCGTTTGTTCAGAACCGAAACCTCGTGAATGTCAAGAACCGAAATTTTTCATCAACCGAATCATTACAACCGTCAATTATCCCATCACAACCGAACCGGAAAAAATTACGAACCGGAATTCCCCCCTGCTCCGAGATCCGCAACGTTTCTTCGAGGGCTGTCCGAGGTCACAGAAGCATTTGCACATTGGCGTGCCCAAACAACATGTCACTGGCGCGGCCCGGCTTCAAGCGCGGGCGGCGCCTGGTGATGAACAAACCGGCTTTCGAGAAAAGCCGTTCCAAAGCTGCGCTGGAGCCAGGCACTCCAAGAGCCGCTTGCGCAAACTGGGCGAGCACTGGCATCTGTCCTTCATGGCTGCGCCACCAAGACAAAGGGCTTTCTCCTGTGACATTCAGGCGCTCATAGTGCAACATCTCAGCTTCCACTTGCTTGCGAACCTTGCTGCAGTGAGTCAACTACAAATATTCTTTTTCTTTCTGGTTAAAAAAGCATTTAAGGAAGGTGGAGTCATCGGTGGCTTTCGTGTGAAAATGCTTTTTTTGGACAATGGAAAACGCATTTTGCCCCGAAAGATGATTAACGACGACGCGGGAAATGCTGAAAGCGCTGACCCAGTGACTTCCTTCAGGTCATCGAGCACAGCCACCTCAGCTGCAGGACGCCGGTCAGGCTGTGGTCCAAACAGCCAGTCTTCAGCACTAGTGCGCTCTTTGAGCGCGCGAGGACCGGGCTGCAGCCTCACTGCAGGACCCGATGCGGCTGCGCAGGCAGAGTCTCGCAAAATAGCTTCACTGGTAGATTTAGGTTTCTCTTGCCGCCCTGCTCCCCTTCCACGACCACGACCTCTGCCTCTTGTCTTCTTTGGCTCCGGGCGCCCCAAGGTCTCAAGCTTGTGATTCATAGGATCTTCTGCTGCTTTCCTCAATCTTTCCCGAAGTTCTGGGTACTTCTCGTGTGATTCCACAACCATTTTGCAAATCATCTCCTTCACTTCCTTCTTGCTCATTTTCTCCCACATGCTGTGGCCTCGAAATCGAGGATCAACATAGCTGGCGGCCAGAAGCCATGCCTCCCCAGTAGTTCCTTGAAAGTGCTTCTCTCTGACCTTGTTCAAGTCTTGGTGCAAAAAGCGAAGCAAGTGCTTTGGTAGCACCTCCAACTCGCGAGCTTTGCAGCCCTGGCCATGCATCTCACGAAGCTCTCTCGGGTAAGGCAGCTGCGCTGACCCAGTGACCTCTAGGGTCTCCATGCACTTGTGGAAGACCGGGAGGTAAAGAGAAGCTAGCGCTTTGTCATCCCCTTCCAAGAGTTTGGTTCCTAAGCGAAAAGGCTCCAGAACAGCACAGAACTGGAGAGCAACCCGCAGCTCACTCCTGTCGAGCTCGTGGGGCATGTCGGCAACATTGGGACGACGAGTCCTGTCAGGGATGGTAAATGCATTTTTGGGTGGAATGCAAACGCATTTTGGCAATTTTCTCTACAAGTGAAACCAGCGTGGAATGGAAACGCATGTTTGATTTTCTCAGAACAGAACCTCAGCAATGCGTGAGCTGCATTGTTGCGGATGACAGAAACAATCTGCAGCAGGGCGGAGCTCCAACGTGTTGGGGTTTCATGCTGGTAGGCAACGCAAGGCACTTCGGCTTGTGCAGCTGCTGAGTACATTTCATTGTACATGTCATCGTGGGAAGCAAAGTATCGCACAATCGACCGGTACCTGCTGAACGACTCCTTCAGCTTTGCCTTGCACTCCACAGAGGCGGGGTCGCCCTTGGGCCCTTTCACACCACCAGGCGCCATGGGTGCCTTCTTCTCAGCCACCTCTGCTTCAGAAGACGAACTGCTCGAAGAAGACGAGCTTTCATCAGAAGTGTCTGATGAGGAAGAGTCCGAATCCAATTTGGCAGCGGCAGACTTCCTCTTTTTGGTCCTTTCTTTCAGATCTGGCAAAGCGTGCTTGCAGCATAGCTGCAAACAATGACATCCACACCCTATCAGGGGCGCACCGAGGCCGCGCAAACCCTTTCGAATCGCCCCCTCGTGGTCTGAAACGGACGCTTGAATGTGCTCTGGCGTCAGCTCCACCGACTCCAACGCTTTCTTGAAAAGCTCTGTGTAGCGATCACCTGCCAGGGCCCAAAGACAAATATGCATTTTCCAGCGTGCAAAAAAAGCATTTCCGCATGCTACCACATTGGCCCGCGCAGGGCCCAACAAGCTCACCCAAGCACTCTCCACGCCAGGGCCCCGCACAGGGGCCAAAAAAACAACCAGGCACTCGCCACGCCGGGGCCCCGCACAGGGGCCAAAACAGACACCCAACCTGTCAACTTTCGCCTGTCCGCGGTGCTTCTGCCACACCGACATAGATGCACACGCTAGTGTGGCTCCAGTCTTTTTGTGTCCAATCTAAGTGGCACGCCAAATAATGTTTTCGCCTCTTCATTTTGGGTTTCCAGGTGTCAGCCGATAGGGTAAAGCGACAGCCGCTGTCTCGTGCTGCCCGGATCATCGACAAAACCTTCTCTCGCAAGTCTTGCATGACAGCTTTGAATTCCAAATCCAAGGCATGCTTCCCACCAAGGCCCGGCAAGCGAGGGGACAAAAAAGCCTTGACATAGCGATTGTGCACAAGACGAAAAGGAAGCAGGCAGCCTAGCACCAAGTAGATCACCCACTCTCTCATCAGTTGCAGGTCGACCTTCTTGGCGCTTTTTGAAGGTGTGCTCCTCTCGGTGGAAACCGTTTCTGGTAGAGCATCTTCATGGCAGTCTCGCATGTGGTTCACCATGGCACTGGTGCTGGCGAAGCCGCAAGCTCCTTTCCAGTGTCGGCGTGGTTTGCCACCACGATCGATCACATTCTGTACTTCTTCTAGACTTGGCTCAACTGCGTTGCACCTTCTACAAAACCGCACAGGCACTCCTGGTCTTGCCGGCCAGAATTCCCTGTGCACCCAGCTTCTTTCTGCGGCAGCAGGCATTTGTAGCACATGGGGTCAAAAAACATCTACATTACTGGACAGCTCTCGAGCTCCTAAAATCAACGGCACAAGAGTGTTCATGTTCCTCTAGTCCGTGCAACCAAATGTAAGTAACCAAGCATCACAAGTCTAGTAAGGCTAACGCAAGGCTTGGAATGTGCAATGTGCATTTACCAACTGCTGCAAAAAGCATATTGAAAAAATGCATCCCTTCGACACAACTACAATGCAGTCTAGCATGTCTGACAAGAAGCGTACACACTGACAAAGCTCAAGAAGCTCAAGAAGTGTGCTCACTACAAATGCAATCTAGCACATTTTCAAGCTCAAGAGCATCATCTTGACACAAATCCCTACAACAATGCGTAGCATTGACACCCTAGGCCATCGACCCAAAAACCGCCCTCACTGTGTTCTCGGCTTCTTGCAAACATGGCCAGCCGCAACCTCCTCCACTGTCTGCAGAGTTTGAAGGTCTTTCTCAGTCAAAGTCTTCTTCCCACGGTGAGCGGCGAGCACATTGCCCTGCACCAGCCTCTGAACCACGTATGCTTCAGCGGCATGAGAGAGGACGGCTAGAGCTGCCGCGGAGATCTTGAGCTCAGCCAAGGAGTTTTCCTTGCACGGAAGCCATGGGTCTCTCTGACTGTTGCGCTCCTTGACGATGGTCTGCAAGATCTCTTTGGTCAAGCGACACATGGAAGTCTTCGTCAAGCAAGCAACATCAGGGCGGCTCTGCAAATATTGAATCTGCTGGTCCGCCTGCGCCATGTGCAGGGCAACTCCAAAATGCATTTTTTCCGATTCGCAAAAAGCATTTAAGCACTCAGAACAGAAGGCGGCCCATCATAAACACCTTTAGGACTTTAGGCAGCCAAATATGCATTTGCATCAAGCAGAAAAAAGCATATTCAACCCCCACCTGACGACACTGGCCACTTTTGCCTGTGCCCTGCACAGCCACAGCTGTGCCCTTACGAGGTCTTCCGCTCTTCCGCTCTGCTTGCTCGTGCGGTTGCGCTGCTGCAGGGCTGAACGCTGCAGGTCTGAACAGGAACAGCCCCACACAAAGCTGCACACGAGCCAAGCGCAGCTGCTCTGGCATCATGTACGAAGGCACCATGAGGGACATCGTGTCGACAACAAGTAAGTCAAGACAACCTCTGAGCCATGAGAAGCTGAGGAAAAGACAGCTGTTTGTGAATATGCTTTTTCCAGGCGGTCTAGAAAGCATATTGGACAGGAAATCTACCAAGTAGATCTTGATTTGCTATGACATGTCACATCACATCATGTCTTGTTTTGTCTTCTCTGGTCTTGTTTGTCTTATCTATTTCTTGTCTTGTCTCACAGGGTAACTTATCCCTTACCGAACCGAAACGAACCGTGAACCGAACCGAAAATGCATGAACAAAAGCTTCCTCAACCAAACCGAACCGATTCGAAGATTCAATTAAACATTCAAACCGATTCCAACCGAACCGAAACCTCACTGAGTTTTACTGGGCTGAAACCGCTCCCATCATTCAGTCCTCATCCCCTTGGAAATGCTTCACCTTATATAAATCAATACAAAAGCAAATGTTGGATTCTTGGATTTCTTGGAAAGTGCACCTTTAAAATCAGTGCTAAACAACATGTTTGATGGAGGATGTAAACCTACTTGAGTTCAAAGAGGGGGGTAGTCCACGTTCGTTGGACAGGGCCGGATTATGCGGCACACTACTACTTGGGAAGCTTAGAAGTAAAGATCAAGAAGCTCCCAAGTCAAAATAACTACAATATGTATTGTCACTTACAAGTAAAGATAGCTATTCTACAGTCACACTTCTGCACCTTGTGCTTCAGATCGGCTAATTGTAGACTTGCAGGTGCCACGCTTGCTACTGCCCTGCTTGCAAGTGCCAAAGAGCAACAAAAAAGCAAAAGAAAAGCAAACCAAAACAAACTCCTCAAACACACTGAGAAAACTTGAGAAACATCCGGCCCACGGCTCCATTGTGAGGTGAAAGGTGCTAGACTCTCTAGACAGCTCATGTTTGTTGCAGGGTATAAGTATATGAGATATCAATAGAGTCACAGTTTTCTTGTTAGTTCTTCTGGCATGATATGAGACAAGCTACAGCTACAGCAGTTAAAGCATACATTAGAGTCATTAGAGCTGCTAGGTCCTAGATCCCGCCTCTTTTGCTGCTGGCTGGACTGGACATGACCAAACGGTATCACTTTGGGTGAGTAAGTGAAGCTGCGGCATCATGTATCTAAGACAGATAGCTCATAAGAGTCTATGTGTTTTTCTTGTAATCTGCCCTTACCTTTTTGTGTTTCATGTTTTTGGCTTTGATCTTGCTTTTTTTTGAGAGTAGCTTCAGTATTTTTGTGTTTTCCGTGCATGCGCTTTCTGCATTTGTGTTGCTCTTTGTCTTTTCGTGCACTCCTCTAGAGATTAGCTAACTGGCGGACATTCGTTTATACCTTGGTTGTCGTTCATCTTATCATTTCCAACAACCCAGACCGAAGAATATACAATGCCATGGGATCATCAAGAACACCCACTGTTCATGGCACAGCGTCAGCGAAATGTACAAAGTATGGATTGTGGGAATTGTAAGTCAGGCGTGAGGAACTTTCCAGTGACAAGGTATCGGTGTCAATCCTTTGTAAACTACAGTATATCCTGCATCTGGTGTTGAGCGTAGCAAGGCTAATGTTTTGCACACAAATCATTACAAACGATTACAAACCTTTTCTGAGCAGTTTCGCAACTATTGTCCAGAATTAGGGTACCAAATTAATTGATACTAACTCACCAGAATCACTCCTCTTCTGCAAAAAGGTCCTTAACGCGACAATGCCAATTTAACCAAAGCTGACTCTCTTGAGGTTTCGCAAATTTGTCCTGGCTTGGCTCGCTCTTGAAGCGGCCCTGCAAGCGCAGCTGGAAGTGCCGCTGCTTTCCTTTGAACAGCTCCTGCGTGCTTGCTTGCATGCTGCAATATCTCCCCAAATGATTGCTAGGTAGTCCTGCAAGAGAACTGCTCTGCTCTTCTAAGGTGCTAGTACAAGTAACAACAGCTGTCAAAAGGAGCTGACACAAACGAACTGGATAATTATTGCATATTATTGCCAAATCATTCTGGTCGCTTTTACTACTTGGCCATGCCGCCATGTCATTTGAGCCTTGTCGATGCCTGCAAACAATGAATACACATAGGGTTATATAAAGCGCGAGGCCGGATGTTTGGATGAGCGCAGTCGACGGATGCCAGCTGTCCTTGTAGGTCCACTCCTCAGGCTCTGGTTGTGGCCGATTGAGGATGAGTATCCTCGACGGCCAAACAAATCTGCAATAAAGTAAGTTCTTGTACAGTAGTGTTTGTAAGCTTGACCTGAGTATAGGGCTTGCCTCTGCACTTGACAGATGTGCCAACAACATGCTACTGGTAAACTTCCAATCATTGTACCAACAATGTACCAACTGCGCCTTACGGAAAAGGGCAAAAACCGAACAGGTCGGAACTGAATCACAAGCCAAGCACCTGGACCTGAAGATACACCAATTGTGGAATGAGATGAGTTGCATTTGGTACAGTAATCGAAACTACATTCCAAGGACATCTCCCTTGAAGGCCTCACCTGCCCGCAAAATCTTCGGTCTCCAGTGCAACAGGACCACTCAAGGGATTGACCTGTCGCACGTATGGCAAACTGCCACTTGTAAGGTGGTCACGGGAGGACTGGATCGAAGCAATTCGAGTGCCTCTTCTGACACCTCTTTATGAAGACTGTGCACAAATCTCCTTTCCTTTTGAAGACAAGCTAATCCATCGGCATAGAGACGTAGAAACTGCGCACAAGTCGAGGAAGAACATCCGGTGAAGCCATGAACATCTCACAGAGTTGCACGGTGCGTGGCTGATTAGTCTAAACTCGTCCAGATTCCTCAACTCGCATCCACATGCGACGGTCACATGCCTGTGAATCGAGCTGTGCTACTTTGCCATATGGCAGGCAGCAGCAACCAACTCCATGCACATTGGTTTCAAGCACTTCAAACAAATCACTAATTATGATAACCTCGGGTTCTCATGAGTAACAACGGCTTGTTGGCTTTATTCAGATCCCAACATCAGTGGCCCAGGTTATTAAAGTTTTGCATCTCACCTCCATCCCAGGATACGATGACCTTGCACGGAGATGCTTTGTATCTCTGAGGTTTGGTGGGTCTGCGGAATCGGGTGGACAATAAAATGGAAGAGTTTGGGAAAGCATGATCAGTATCAAGGTGTGATGTGACTTGAGTCCCTAGACACAGCTTGGTGCGCAGTGTTTTTCTTCTCTTTGGTTTTGTGACCCTTGATCACAGACTTTGCAAGAAGTTTGCCTTCAGGACCTGATTACTAGAACGTGCACGCTGGCTTACAGCCTTAACCAACAGGGTGGGTCTTGGCCAGGGTATTTCAAAGTCTATCCGTGACAGCCGGGCGTCCTTTGGACCGACAAGGGTCCACCGTCCACGCTTCTTCACGTCCTGGATAGTCACCAGGCCAGTGGAAACTGAAACTGTTGTCATGTGTGTATGTGAGTATCAAGTGTATGGGTGCTTGCTCCATGCAGTGAAATCGACATGTGCAGGAGCAAGAAACCAAAAGAATCTGGAAGGGAGTTCAAGAAGAACGAAAATGATGGTCATTCCAAAACAAAGTTATCAGCTAGCATCTTGCAACACAAACATTATCCACAAGAATATGGCGTTTCTGAACAGGCTTAGCAAGCTCAAACTCCACTGCGCGAATGTGGGCATCCCCAAACTTTTTCTTCCAAGCACCTTCTTAGTACTGGTAGGGTTTACTGTTCCTCTGCGATCATGTCACAAAAATGGACTTGTCATACTGTAAGCACGATCACGAGAAGGACTGGGATGCAGAAAAGAAGTGCCAGCCGCTGAGATTACATTACATATACGTATCATGTTGCTAACTGAACTGCACGTAGTTAAATGTCTCCCAAGGTCTACATGGAAACAATCTTCTACGAAGATGTAAGACTCAATTGAACACGGATCACATTGGATGGGGAGGGCATGCCTCAACCCCGAGCATCAAATCTAGGCTTGCAAACATGGATACAAGCCCTTCAGGCCCCTTCAAGACCATGATCCTTTTAGATTACAAAATGAATTTATGTTGAGAAGAAAGTGCCAAACAGTGGTGTTTCATTGCTGGCTTCGTCCTTGCTGGAGGTGGAGACAGTGCTGCATCTCCCTGGTCCTTAGGTCATTGTTGGCACTCTCGGCACAATTACGACACTGGAACTGGAACCATCAACTAAACAACCATACCATACCGCATGATGGCTTGCTTAGTCCGGCTCTTGCTGATCTCTTCGCGAGATCTTGACCTTCCCTGAAACTATAGTGGTATAGTGTGTATACATATACAGTCTGTACTTATATACTGTATATAATATACATATATATATATTATAGATTATTGTAGTGTCATGTATGTATATATATAGATATATGCGCTGATGAGAAAGGATTTGTGCCACGCCATGAGTCATGAGTAAGGAATTGCCCAGGTTGAGTCCTTACACAGAGGACTTGACAACATTCATCTACTTTTAACCTTTCTTAGGACACATGAGCAAGGACTTACGCTAGTCATCACTAGTCCATGTTAGGGGATGAGTCGCATTGTGGGCAAAAAGTCTCATGGGGGAGCCTTCGACTCGTGACGTCGAAATACATTGAAAATCCGAAATCAGCTTCTATCGTGGAGTTTGTGTCTTTTCATTTGTGGAATCTCACACATGCTGCATTTTTGCAATTTTCACGACATGAGATAGGACTTGTCGGGACTTGCGAACCATCTTTCGAACAGCCCCAGGCAAATGAGAAGGGAATTGTAAAAATAAGCCTGATGTTCCACAAGTCCTTTATCACCAAAGTATCCAAATGGTCGTGGGTAGATATATATATAATATATATACACAAACGCTGGGTTTCTTTCAGCTGAGGCTGGAGCAAGGGATGCACGCAAAACCACAGAGCAGCCTTCTAGTGCAAGGGTGGAAGGGGCAAAATGCTGCTATATATATATATATTAATACAAGAACACGTATTTGTCTAACAAATGTTTGGCCCATTGTTTTACCGTATCGGGCCCTTACTCTCCGTCCATTGGGCCATGGCCAGCATGCTTGAAAAAAGAAAAAAAACAAAACGAATCCCACCGACCACACGCAACACAAATTTTGTGACACTCTTTAAAGGCACTTTTGTCTGACATGTTTCATAATTTTGAGACACTCTTGTGAGACACTCTCTTGTGGCACACTCTTGCTTGAGACTTTTGTGCCAAAACACTTCGGGCACTCTTGTGTGATACTCTTGTAAGACTCTTGACCCTCTCGAAAAACAGTCTTGCGCGCCACTATTCTAGGATACTCTTGTGGGACTTGTGGGACACTTTTGTGTGACACTTTTGAGGTGCACTCTCGCATGACACTCTTTTAACTTCTAGGACAGTCTCGTAGGGCACTTGAATTATACTATACCAGCGATGAAAACACACCACTTCAATTTGGCCACTTCTGAGCCCAAACAAAGCCCGCAGCTCCCAAAGCTTGCACTACATTTGCACTCCATCAGTGATGCGGGAATTCTCCAAAACTTCGAGAATTCCTCCAAAAATGAGACGGGGAGTCTTACACATTGCTCAAACCTCCAAACCCGAAAGCGCAGCAACAACCACCTTCTCCAAGAGTCGCAACCTCACAACAAACTGCGCGTGGACCTATATAATCAATATATGTTATATAATATGTCCACCGCGCATAAAGTTCTGCATCTGCTGCAAAATGGTACAATGATGGACCATGGCCGCAAAGCCCTCGTTGTGAACGCTTGCAGGCGAGTGCGAACGCTTCCCGACGGCATCGCCATGTCGAGCAAACAGGACTTCGCCCCCCCCCAGACCCCGCAGTTAAAGGAGAACCCTTGGCTACGCATTCGGAAAAATGTTCCGTGCAATCTATGGATTTCAAACCATGTTTCTCTGCGTGAATACTTTCAGAGAGTGAAGCATGCACAGAGTGGTTTGGAAGAGAGTAAAGGCTAGTTGGGCCAAGACTCCTGCAGTGCAGTATGCCCAAGTGCAGGTTTTGTCTGCCATAAGCTCAAGTTCATCCCATTCAGAATAGCGATCCTTGCATTGGGCGACGCATGATAGAAAATGGTCAAAGCACTCCAAATGCGTGACAAGTAAATGACCAGTCAAGTGGCCGACACAACCTTGACACATTTGCTTTACGCTAGTTCGAGATATTCTGAGCCTTGACTTAAATACAACAGCAACATACGGCACTCCAATCAAACTCGGGCGTAAATTCGTAAATGAAGGAGAAAGAATGTCAAAGAGGTATAAAGGCAAAATACTCCCATCAGAACGTGCCTCTTGGCTTGCGGATAGCAAAAACACTACAAGTATTGATTGCCCAGTGCAATCAAGGTTCTTCTGGATACGACTTCATGTTGAAGGAGTACACGCCGGCCTCACCACGGCCACAATGTAACATGAGCAGAAGGAATCTTGAAAGCAATCTGAATCACCAAAGTCACAAGTTTGCATCAAAGTACTATATATAGATGTGTATATGTAATGTCATCAAGTATACCTCTTTTTACAAGAAGGTATATACAAGTATTATAAGCTTCTGTTGTGATTTGTCATGTTCCCCCAGCCTTGGAAGAAGCTGGCTCCTTAACTAGGGTCAACGAGCTGCCTGGCTCAACACCTTGGCACGTGACAGGAATATGACCGGGCTCAACTTGGCTCAACACACTTGTTTGTACATGCGAATACAAAACAGTTTGCAACACCCATGGAGAGCCAAGCGACCTTGAGAAGCCAAAGGCAAACCCCACTGGAGCTTCGTGCTGCCCAACACGAAGGAATAAACTGCATCCAAATCTTGCCCTTTGTCTTTGAACACCTGCACCGTGACTGAAAGTAAATTGTACAGCAAATCATAGAATCCATCATGATATCAACTACTTTTAAAAGCTATTTAAGTGCAACAGCACCTTTGCGAGGCATCGCGTATAGGCATCTGAGCAACTTTATTTCAAACATGTGGCCTCCTGCTTGTGTCTGATTGGGATTGATATTTATCGCCTCTTTGAGAAGGTCTTCAGCTGAACTGGTTAGTGGAAACTCTCCGGAGACTTCGCCAGCCAAATCCTGGACTTTGACCATTGGACACTTCCACTCACCTGCCAGGGTAGAGAGAAATGCCACGGGCGTTCAATTTCACAAACTTAATGAGTGGTTTCAACGCTTTGTTTATTCTTGTTGCTCTTGAATGGCCCTGTAAGTAGAGTTCGGAGCTTAATGACATTGCCGAGGACCATTGCAACATGCCCCACCCAAAACAACATAGACATTCTGCAACCGAATTCTGTGGGGATTTGTTATGATATTCCCTCTGCCCGCGCCTTTTGTTCCAGGCAATGCCACATCGCACCAGAAAACCCAAGCGGTGCGATCATCAGCAAGCCTAGCTTTGCACGGCCTGGCCGCTGATGGAACTTCCTCAAGAAACCTCAGCCACAGCAGAATTGCTGCAAGTTGCTTGTTCCTCGTGAGTCCAAACAAAATGGCCCGTGGCAGCACCAAGAGCTGACAGCTTGCCTGGTCAACTAGCTGAAAAATGCTGAAAGCTGCTGCAATCAGAACCACTCATCAAGAGAAAATGAGCTGGGCCTTTGAGTCCAAGTTTCGTCATCTCTCCACCCACCGGCCAAGAACTGGGATACTCTTTGAATGGATCTGGTATGGTCGGCCAAAAGATCACCTTTGAGGAGTCAATGTCAACATCCCGAATTCATAAAAGACTCTCAAACTCAGAACTAGGAGTAGGTCCAATCCCAGAGGATTAAGGAAAAACATATTGAAAATGAAGGGGATGCAAGAAGACGATAATTAAACAACACCTAGAAGACTAGAAAATCGTTTAAAAAAGAAATCGGAAAGAAATGCAAAGAAGGCCACTTTGTCTCCAGGCTTGAGACCTGCAAGCTCTCGCGGCGGCATTGGATACAGGATGATACAGGGTGCTCTCCGAGTGCTGCCCCGTCACGTCATCCTGTAACTTGGGACTAATTCAGAAACTGCGCTGCGCTGGACCGATGCTGAAGCTGGTCTCATGATGTCTCATGCCTTATGTTCAGAAACTTGCCCAGGAGGCCCTTGAGCCTCAAATGGCATGAACCCCTTCCACGGCGACGGGTCACAGGATTCAGAATCTGAAGAACCAAACCGTCCAAACGTCTAATAGCAAACATTGTTACTACCAATAAGGCACTTGTTACTACTAGCGTGGCACTTGTTACTACTAGCGTGGCAC
>CAXAMN010004258.1:131380-184936 GCA_963970005.1 Durusdinium trenchii
CTACATGGCCAGCGGAAAAGGGCGGACACCAGCAGCGACAGACCTGGAAGACAAATGAATAGAAATGCTACATGGCCAGCGGAAAAGGGCGGACACCAGCAGTGACACAAAGGGCGGACACATCTTAAGAAAGAATTGAGAACGCCTAACAGTAAACTGTTTGGCGAACAAAAAAGAAAGATAAAAGTGCTGAGTACATTCTGCCCTGATAGTCAGTACATTCTTTCAGCGACCGTCTTGATTGCTGTGCCCGCAGTGCACCAACGGGCGGAAAGCTGGCGGGATCCCTTTGATTCTGCAAGCAAGAAGCCGGCGCATGCATCTTGCTTAGATCCAACCCAGTTGCAGCACTTGTTGAAACGATCTTTGAGCCAAACCATGGCCCGCACATCGCTTGGCTTGACAACACAAATATTGTCTGATAATCTGAGACTGTTCATTCCTACGTCCAAGAGAAAATTCTGTAACCACCATCGACCCAAAAGATCCACACTACTCTGTGCAAACCTCTTCATTCAAGTACTTTGGTGGACTATTTTGGACACGGAACAGCTTTGACAGATCAAATGGCCTGCGAAGGAAACAAAGAGATTTTGCAAATGAAATCTGAGCTCTCCCAGGTCTGCCATGCTCTTCCACTCTGGGCCTATCTGTCGATTATACAGACCCTGTCTTCCCTTATTCAGGAACCTTACTCTGAAAATCCTTTTGCACCAGTTTAACGTGTTCAAAGAGCATCACTATGAACAACCAGAAACGACAAAATGTTTAGAGTTCACCAGCAACCTACCTGAGGCATCTCCATCTATCCCACAAAGTCGTCTGCATGTTTGCGCCACATGACAATGCACAGTTGTACCTTTCTTTTGCTGTCAACTCTGCACAGCAACCCATGTGAGGAAGTTGCACACCTCCAGGCCAATGTGCCCGCTCTCTTCGCCAATAGCTTCTCCCTGGCGAGCTCTCAATTTAGCACTCAAGAAGGTTTCGCAGTGAGAAGTTTTATATAAAGCCTCCAACAAACCTAGCCTAGCAATTCTCATTATGTTTGGAGAAAACGGGTTTGTGTCAGCTTGTTGTGGTGAATTCATATGAATTCGATGTAGTGTCTGATCCAAAGCAAAAGTTAGAGTTCACAAATCAAGCGTGGAGCCGCAAGGTTTAGCCTGTTTTGACCCATCAATTATACCTCCTCCGAATTGCCACAATGCCAGTAGACGCTGCAGGACGTGTAAAAATCTATGAGCGCTTCTTCAAGAAAGCTTCCCCTGGCAGAAGAAGCATGAGCTGTCCTGCGTCCAGTTGCTAGGAGCGTGTTTAGTACCAAATAGCCAATAGATATCAATAGATACTAACCTACTAACCAGTAGCTTACCGTCTACCTCTTCCCCGTAGCGTTCACTCACCCCCCCGGGCTAAAACCAACAAGACAATACCTTCAACATGGAGCGCTGGGTGTTCAACGCATGGAAAGTTAGCTCCAGGCAAGACTGCGCTGGTGATTCTGTTTTCGCGACGCCTGAGTAGATCTTTACGGATTTTTTTCAGAAATTTTTAAACACATGCAAAAGACGTTTGGCCTCATCAATAAGCCATGCTCGCAAACATGCTGACGCCATGGCACTACGGCGCTAGTGTCTAGCAACAGAAGCAAGTGTGACCTGTGACACTTGTCTGCACAGCTTGAATGAACAATGACCTGATTAATGTCAAGAAAACAACAATGTTGAAATGGCTCCAAACACAAAATGTGCTTCCTCAGAGATGATAATCTGATAGCCAGCAATTCCATAATCATAAGTTTCAGAAACTCCGATGTCGTTGTCGACCTTGATAAGAAGAAGCTACTAGGGGCTCCTGGCCATACTACTAGGAGCAAGGACGCTACTAGGGTCTCCTGGCAGCTACTGGGAACAAAAGTGTGAGTTTCTCACATCTCTTGCAATCCTCCCACAAGGGTCCAGGGAGTCCAGGGGAGAAAATTATTCGATATGATGACATGATTTGATGCTACCTACTCAACTCTTCATGCTGCTTGCCAGTTTGGCATAAAGAGTCCATATGCATGAATATGTAGCGTTTATGAAAGCAGCTCTGGAAAGGTTGAGATGCTCACACCCTGCAGCCTGTGGCTTCCAATGGCTACACAATACATGTGAGCTTTCATGTCAATGTGTGTCGCGCACGCAAGCAGAAGACCGGTGGTACATGACCACCTGAAAAGCCGGCAACAGGCAGGTTGTTCAACAATAAAGCCCACCAGCGACGGTTCTTCTCTTCTCTTCTGCTTTAATGATGTTCAATGAAGCCAAAAGGATACGTTCTAAGCTTAGGTGGTCACTTTGGTCCCTACGACCAAAGGTGTCCAGAACACAAATCAACCGTTCACTAGGCAGTCAACGGCAAAAACATACGAATTATTCTGGTCCGTTGATCCTCTTCGATCCGCCCAAGTGTCAGTGAATCACAAGCCGCTCTCTATCCATCTCGGTCTCTCTGTCCACTGAATGACACTGGGTGCCGACCGGTGCTGTGGTTGCATTGAGCCGGAGCCGCGGCTGAGGCTCCAAGAGTTGACGAAGGAAGCCTCAGAGTTTTCACTGTTCGGCTGAAGAAGGGGTTCAATGAGATCCAGAATTGACTGGTTTGATCGATTGATGCAAGATTGCCTACTGAATCCCATTTGGGCTGGGATCGTGCATACCAAGGTCCGGGTTCCAGGCACCAACAAATGTCGGAGAGACATTGCGGACGGGAGTCGTCCCCCAAGGGGCAACACCTGGAAGCAGTGAAGCACCTTGAGATGAAATGAACAGCAGTGCAAGCTGCAAACATCCTTATGATGTGTACCACCGTCACGCCAGCTAAAACAGCTACACAATGCCACACAGCCAATGATGGCCTCGCAATCTCTGCCAGGAGTGCAGCCACCTGCCAACACGGACTCTTTTTGATCAGCTAATTGGAAAGAGATTCTTGTGTTGAAGCAAACGAATCGAACAGTACATCCATCAATATCAATTAATATCTGTGCATGCCCTCTCTACTCAGCTCTGTGATTGCCAAAAAGCGTCCTTGTCAGGCATGGGGCCATGTACTTTCTCATCAACAACACGCCAAGGGTTGACAGTGCGTGCATCAAATGACAGCACAAAAAATCATCAAAAGTCCAAGCATCATCTCATGCAGTTAGTTACACTGCAAAACAGGCTGTAGACTCAGAACTGAACCAACCACTCGACGCATCCTTATTCAAACGATCTATAATCTATATCTATGCGCCGACAACCCTCACCGCCTGGCAATTAAGCACAATGGGTGGTTGCATTGCACCAACAACTACCAGTACGTGTTGAAACTCTAGACCTCCAAACTAGGTGCTAGCAATTGTATGTTTTTGGCCCGTGGCCCTGCGGTTACTTGATAATATACAAATATATATGTATATATATATAAATAGGCACCTAGTTATATAATTAAGGCAGAAGTTCGCTCCTAGCTACTTAAGCTTCGAGTAACTGCACGCAGGATAGCTCACCCTTCTTCAAGGAAGCTCCCTCCGCCTGAGGGCAGGGGAAGCTTTCTTGAAGAAGCGCTCGCACCAATGATTTGGTTCCTAGATTTTTAGGAAGCCAGCTTGCAAGTCACCCAGCCCAGTAAACGTCAGCTTGCTGTGCTCCTTCCCACAACAGGCTTCAAAATGCTCGAACTTATCATGGGTGGAGGTGAGAGTATTACAGCAATAAGCAGCTGCCGGTATCATCCCCAAAGCCTTGAAGGCTGTTGCACGTTGAGGATCGATGTGACTCAGACCAGAGACAGGACCTGCATTCCGATGCAAGGGTGGACCACTTTAGCTTCGAAACTGTTTCCACGAGTTACAACTTTGAGGAAGTCATTCCATTCACGCCCTGAAAACTGCCATCTTCCGACCTCCAGCTCAGGTACATTGATACACTCAACTTCGGCCCAGCAAATCACACTCCATCATTGGAGCATCCAAGAAGTCGAAACATGTTGAAACAGAAACATCATGAAAAACACTAAAGTCATGAATGGTTTGTTCAATCTTGGGCAAGAAGTTAACCTTTGAGAAGCGGTGACCTCTTTGTCGAATAAACATGATTCACCAGACTGGTAACGCTACCCGGCCATGCCTGGTAGCAAATGGTGACCCGTGAGCAGTTGGAAGAGCGTCGCCCCTGCCTGGGCAAACTCTTGGTCTTTGTCGTGTGTGACTTGGTCTGACGCATTCTACCTTTCCCAACTGACTACTTTGTGGCGGCTCAACCATGTGTGCACTAAAACTGTTTGGGAGGAAGCTAGCTGAAATAAATGGAGGACGTAATATGAATTCTATGTATATATATAGTATGGGTGTTGATCTAAATTCCTTCATCCGGGACCCGTCACTCTTAGCCAATAAATAGAATTTACTTTAGCCGCCTTTAGCCAAGCTTTCGCCTTCCTGCGTTTCGCCGTGTATGTTGTATGACGGATATCATTTTATCGTGTCAATGGCTTCTTCTGTGCTGGCAGACACGAAATAAACACTTCACTGTTTGTCAGCATTCTACTTAACAGTTGACACCTGTACATCTCTTTTGTTTCTCCTGGGTGTCTGCAAGAACCACAAATTGCAGGAATCACTGTGGTAGCCGGTCGCTCAGACTTACTCACAATGGGCTAGGGGTCAGATGTGGCAGGGTGAACTTTCGCCAATCTTGAGCTGAACTTTCGCCAAACTTTCGCCTTTTGCGGGGCAGAAATCTGTGGCAGAGCCGCGCCCCCAAAGCAGCAGCAGGAGTACTGTAGTAGTAGTAGCAGTAGCAGCAGGAGTAGTAGTAGCACCAGCAGCAGCAGTAGAAGTAGTAGCAGCAGCAGTAGTAGCCGCAGCAGTAGTAGCAGAAGCAGCAGAAAGAACATCTTTAGCCATATCTTTCGAAAAAAAAAAATAAAATATATACTTTCGCCAACTCGAAACATATTTCGCAAAATGATATCCTGACATGTTCCAGGTTCCAGGGTCATCGTCATCAACAGTCCCTATTAGGACCTTTGATCGACAACCATATAGATCTCCTTGGCACGAATAAGACTGGACGGGAGCTTATTGAATAGAACTGCACCTGAAATCATGAGATCCGGAAATGCAACGCTGCGCATGGCATTTGATATTTCCATTGCATGGATGTTTTCCTTGCGAACACCTCACCTCTCCTTCAGAGCTGTTCAATGGAATTTGCCTTTCCTTCACAACATTCGTTCGCTGAATTAAGGGATCCTAGGGCCCCTGCACTCCACAGGTCGACAGCTTGAGACCTCAGTTGACTCAGCTCCAAGCACTCCAAGAGCTCATGGTTCTTTCACTGCAAGCAATCGCTGTTCCTGGGGCCTAGACGTCTGGGTTGAATTCTTTGCGTTTTAGGTTACATTGATGTGACATCACTGATGCCTTTCGATGCTCATAGGTTTGTTGGTTTTCTCCACAGGATTCAATTGCATTCACCCTGGAGTCTCTTTGCTTGAGGATTCTGCTGTGGTTCCAGTTTTAGGACTTCTGGCGCCATGTACTGGAAGGTGCCTCACAGTTCAAGCAAATCAATCACGCCCAGTCAATGCGGGGGTGCTTGGATACGTGACGTCGTCGCGGCGGCGCGCCGAAGCATACTACAGAAGCCACTGAAGATGCTTCTGTGCTTCTGCTCGAGGTCGAATGTTTCCATTAATTTATGACCCTATGATCATTCTTCATTATTTCTTTCGTCGGCATGAGGTACACCGGTGGCCGGTCCGTCCGACAGAAAAACCTCAACCATCGGTCGCTTCGGCACCTGCCAAGGACCTCTCACAATCCGATAGGTCGCAGCACCAGCCTCAGAAAGCCGTGTCTCAGCCGAAGATCGCCCAGCATGCTGCCATGGAATGCTGGTCACAAGCACCGAAGGCAAAATCAGGCATGATTGGTCCAACAAGCCTCGATCCGATACTTCGTTTGCCCGGGCTGTCGCACCAAAATCAGTGATCCGCAAGTTACCGTCATCCAGAAGTAGATTGGAAGGCTTGATGTCCTGTTGAAAAGGGCAGCCTCAACTTTAACTAACAATTGTCAATAATTAGTTGAAAATGCCGTTGACTTTGTACATGTAATACCTTAGCACAAAGCATCAGTTTTCTATCCTTTTGTCTTCTGGGAAGTGTGGAAACCACCAATTACTTACCTAGTTGAAGTCAACGGACATTAAAGGATATTTCTGGACAATCCAAAAGGCAGGTCAAACAAGTTCCTGCAGAAAGACGTGGAGCATCATAGAACTTTGAAATTTGCGTGGTAGGATCGGCCAACCTGCCTGCCTGGCCAACCAACTACATAGCACCTCTATGAATACTTGCAGTCTGATTTACAGTTTTGTGCGAGCACACAAATTAATCGGTGCATGTGGAACAATAAGCTGATGCATCTTCTCTTTCTTCTGTTTGCCTTCTCCAAGAATGACTCCCACCCACTAGCAGTCCCTGTGCAAGATGTTCAGGGAGTGAAGGTCCTGTAGGTCAGGAAAAGAACGTAGGTCATCAATGGTCATCAGGAATCAGAATCTCCACGTCTTGCACTCAATCGTCTGCCAACGTCACAATGGGAAACCTAGTCAGCGCAGTGTGTAAAGTTTAAAGGCTGTCGAGCTCTGATGAACAAGTCTGTCCTGAAGACCTTCCATCAACTGTGCTGCATAGCAACGAACCTCGGCCTGAGGCACCAAGACTGTCTCAGTCACAGTCAAATGAAAGAAACGTTCGCCTCGTCCAAACGCCCTCGTCGGTCCAGGACCTGACGAAGCTTCCACACAATGAAGCTGCTTGAGCCAGAACTTTGTGGAAAGGAAGAACAGCCAGAATGGCAGCCCTCTGGCGAATCGGCGACCCAACACCTCATATGTCATTTTTTAGTTATATAATTGTTAATATATTATATATAACTATATTTACTGCACATATTGTGCGAGTGCTAGTTCAGTCAGTCTATGTTGGTCGTCTTGTTTGGATGCCTGCTGCAAGTCGCAGGCGCATAGTGCCAGCCTCTCGAGAGCATCCAAATACGGAGGAGCTTTTTATGTGAAAGTCCTTCCAAAGTTTTATGAAGTTACAACACTTATTTGCTCGTGTTCCAGCAAGCTGCTCAACAAAATTTGTGTTGAGCCAAGTGTTTGCAGTTTGCACATCAATGATCTAAAACTGCATGCACAGTAAACCTCCGAGGAAAGCTGCAGCCTTAAATAGACAAGATCGTTCTCATCTACCTTAGTGGCTGCTGATTTATGTTCTGGCCACCACAAGGTTGCGGATGAAGTGTAGCATCTTGTCACTATAAGGCTTGCTTGCCAGTGGTTTGGATTTGTCGCTTGCAAGGGTCCTGCCATCTTTGCAGAGCAAAGCATGCCTTGAAACAAGGTCCTTCTTTGCCAGAACAGTCACATGCTTTTCCCAACTGTGTGAACACCTTCTGTCAATGCTAGAGTGGATGCAGTGGGTTTAAAGCAATCTGTCACCCCCTACTCGTATCTCATCCTACAATCCCTGCATCACCAAGCTGCAGCTTCCGCTAGCTGCGCTACTCGCCTCCCACGGCCTTGCCTATCCTCACAGCTGCAAGATGGCAAGACCACTCAAGCAACAAAGTGGCAACGGAAAAAAATGGAAAACAACAAGGAACAGGCCGAACAAACGTCGAATTTGAGGCACAAAACGATTTGCAAACTTGCCGATTGGTCACCCTTGAAGGATTTGGGAAGCGACGTGTGTGTGTGTGTGTGTGAGCCAAGCAAGGCTCCTCGGCGCATTTCCTCAATGCTCTCCACTCAGCCCCTGGGTGGAAAGCCAGGCAGATAAGACACACCGGGAAGGTTTAAGGTTGAAATAGCGAATACAGCAAAGTCTAAGCAGAGAGCTCCAGAGAGCTCAAGATTCAAGGCCCTTTAAATGAATGGAAAACAAGGGTTTCAAGTGAGAAGCTGGAGAAGGATGAGAAAGATTAGGATGGCCCACCCAGAAAGATACAGGCTATGTCCTAGAGTTTGGAACACTTTGAGGAAACCCCATTGTGAAAGTTCGTTCCATGGTCAGGTCAGCCGCATGTGTACTGGCAACAACAGTGAGTGTAGTGAACCGTGAAAGCATCTGAAAACGCATGACAACTTTGAATGTGAACATCTGAACCGAAACCGTTTAACCTATGCTACTAGTAACAAGGGCATCGCTCCTAGTAGCTCCTGGCATTACTAGTAGTAGCAAGGAGCTACTAGTAGCGAGAGTTTCAGGTCTTTTGTTTCTCCTTATCCTCACATCTCGTGCCTCCTGGGCTCCCCGGCAGATCTGCCCCTCGATGCCACGACATGCAAAGGCAGGCTTGTTGAGCATCTTGACAGCCTCCAAAGCTCTAGAGGTCGGAGCTGTGTTTTCGGTCTCCAATAAGCGAGGAAACTAAGGTCGTTGGGTCGAATAAAGCATCCTTCAGAGGTGCCTCAACACCTTCTTTCTTAAGTTGTTGTCTTCTTGTATCTTTTCTTTTTGAGAAGATGCAAGGAAGAGGAACGAAAGCTAATAGAAGTTTGACAAGCTACTACGTGGGACGTAGAAGGGCGAAGGGTTCTTCAAACAAGCTCCCCCCCGCCAGACGCTCCCAGATTCTTTGGAAAGTTAAAAACTTCATAATTCGTGACCAAAAGCAAAAACACATGCATGGACAGGAACAGCAAGCTTCAAGAAAGCTCTAAGGTCTGGCACAATAATCTTCAATCGCCAAACACTCTAAGGTACCACACCCAAATCTTGCCAGTCTTCCTGTCCTGCAAGCTGGTCAGGTGTTGATGGGCTTGTATGTCATGCATAGAGATTCAGTATGAGTCGGCTAGTGCTTGGCTGAAACCATGTCTTAGTCGCCTGGGGATGTTCTTGCCGACCCAAAACACAGACTGCTCTACTGCTCTGGCTTTACAGAAGTGATGCCATGTGATGCCCCTTCTACCGCCTCAAATGCATTCAGCTCCTTGGTGCGGAGGACTTGGGCAAATGCACCACGGCCCACAAAGGGCGCCTAGTGTGGAATTGTTTAGCGTCGGCTAAGGGAAGACAATGGACAGTCTCTATTCAAATCATTTATTGTGCATCCCAGCCCAGTATCTTCGATTGGTGTCACATGGCACAATTGTACACCACAGGCGCACATGCGGTGCGCATGTTTCCTTCGCTCTGACCTCGATGTCCTAGCTATCTTAGCCTGGTCTTTGGTCTCGCAAATTGGTCTCTGGACTCCATGATGGAAGTGATGATCCAATGAACACAAAGTCTAGTGAGTCTAGTGACTAGTGTATTTCATTGCGGAGGCACCTGGAGATCAAGCTCAAAGTCCGTCTGCCAGGAGCTCGGTAAAGAGGGTGGGCAGTGCATTGACGGTGGCCTTGGGCCAGAATCAAAACCTCTTGAAGTCACATGTATCCACGTCTGATTCCAGGTCTTGGATAACTTCTCACCAAGATGCTCTGCAGGCCGAGCATGCCTGAATGACAAGAAACACGGATTCAACATTTATTGGACTGTCGGCTCTCTTGTCCGCACAAACCAGTTGCAAGTTTCAAAAGCTTTGGTTGTTGCTCCAAAAAAGTTAACCATTTGAGACCTCAGGCACCCCGTCATGCCTGGAAAAAGCTATCTGGGCAGGGACCGGCCTCAGATCAATCAGCGTCTTTACAATCAGTTCGTTGCCGGTAAAGAAAAACGTCGAATCACATCTGACAGAAAACATATTTGCCTGACCCAATTTGCTCGGACATGCTCGCGCACTGACTTGCCACGTGGCGGGCTCTGGGCGCCTACAGGCAACGTGGGGCTCGTGGCCTTCCGGTCCTCAGCGCCGCAAAGCCCGTCAGGAGAGACAACGAGGATTTGCAAAGTTATTCCAGCAAGGGACCCCAAACAGTGTCAAGTAGAATAAGCGAATTTCCGCACTCTAGATCTCACACATGAGAATACACACATGACAGCACACGAAGGAGGACACACAACAGCACGACAAAGGTGAGAGCACGCATTTGAGAACACACATATGAGTGCAGGAGAGCACACATATGACAGCTCACATATGAGAGAACACATGTTGAGCAAAAACATGAGAACACACAAATTCTGTATATAAGCAAAACAGCTCTGTTCTCCTGCACTTGCAACAAAAAGTCGACTTGAGACCACCAACCGCGAGGATTCCCTTGCACCTGCCACGAAGGGTGACCTCCAAGTCCGAACATGCTCATGGCACCACAACGGGAGCGCAGTCGCAAAACAGGCCGCTGCCGCTTACAACCAAAGTACTTCGCCTGCCACAAAAAACGACCATGCAACGACCATGAGGTCAACTTTTTGTTCGAATCACGAGCCAACCCGCGCAAACCCCGGCGATGAACCCTGCCGTACTATCACCATAAGACTCCAACCAAACTTTTTGGGAGAAAAAGAGACGACTGCAAAACAAATTGCAAAACAAATAATGTAAGTGCCCTTTCAAGGAGGCCTGCTACCTTTTCTGTCCATGTCTTTCGCTCTTTCTCGTTTGTACTACCAATAGTGGGGTCTGAGATCAATCAGGCGAGAACGAAGTAGTGGTAGTTGAGCGACAGCGAAGATGAGCAAAAAGCAGAAACTGTGTAAAGCAAAACTTGAGGCCGAGGGTGAGTGACGAAAGCTAGCAGGTCGGGGGTGAAGCGGATGACAGTCGAGACGTCCCAGGGAGAAGTTGAACCCGCAGGGGGGGAGGCCCACCAAAATATGAAGTTTTCACGCGATGCGGCACTCTCGAGGATTCTAGCCCCTCACTTGCTAAAGCAAGAACAACTCCAGCTAACTGGTGCTAGCTTTCGTGAAAAGGCAACTTTGTTTTGGTTCTTTGATGAAGTGCTCCAACTGGTTTTGCTGCAGCAAATGTTAAGCCTTCGTGAACAGTTTCTGCCTGCGGGCCAGGCCTGCCCCCGCGCTGCAGGAGCTGCCATGGATGGCCGCAAGACTTCCTGCAACAGTAGTTGTTGCTTGTTCCAAAAAGAGTGCCTTTGGTGCTCTTGTTTCACGCAGGCCTGTGAGTTCTTCTGCAACAAGCAGTATTGTATACCAACGTCACGAGATGTCCCGAGGCACCTTTGGCGAAGCTTGTCCAGGAGGTGCTGTGACAGAAGATGCCTTGTCCGCATATGCAAAAGGTCACCCAACAAACTCAGTTTGCTTAGTTTGCTTTTTGAGTTCGTGCCCGATAACTCAATGAAGAACACTGTGCAAGTAAACATCCAGTCTAGTCACCTAGCACTTGTAAGTAGTTATTGAAATGCAGCTACGATTTGCTCCAGCTTTTAACGATGGTCTCTTGCCAAGTGAGCTGGGGTGAAACAATAATGAAGAAGAAGTGGAGGAGGAGGAGGAAGAAGACAGCTGAGAAGGTCCAGTCAGGGGGGGGATTGGCATACTCTACTCCTCATCTTTTTCATTACCTTTCACGGAAAGTAGACAGCATGCCTCAATCTGCCTGAAGGGGCAATATGGTGTCTTTGCTCCTAGTAGCGTCCTTGCTCCTAGTAGCGATGCCCCTCGCTCCTAGTAGCTTCTTGTTCCTAGTAGCGATGCCAGGAGCCCCTAGTAACGTAGCGTCCTTGCTCCTAGTAGCGATTGTACTAAGGCACTAAGGCCTTTGAACCCGGAGTTGAAATCTAGAGCTTGTCAAGCCCAACTCCGCCTGTAAGAGCCTCCTTTGCGCTTGACTTACCTGGACAAAGCTGGTTGTCGCAAAGATCATCCCATGGACATCATGGACATTCAATTGGCTTCAAAATCGGCTTGAAAGTTTTTGGGATGCTTTGGGCCCCTAGCTGGATAAAAGTATAAATGTCAAGGAGTCAAGAAGACGTGACTCTGTCCTTGCCTGCGGTGGAGGCGAGTGTGCTGTGCGAATCCTCCAATACAGAACCAGTAGAAGCGACAACACGAGTAGCAGGGTGAAGACTAGTGAAGTGGGCACTGACGGACTGAAGTTCTCGAGATAGCTTTATATTATAACCAATGTCTTAAAACGAAGCAGCCCGTGCATTGCCAAAAAAAAATATATATATATTTATATATCAGTTAAGAATGATTTTAAGAAGTACGGCATAAACAAAGCAAAAGGACACTGTTGCACCGAAGTTGTCCAAAAGCTGCTCAAACTTGCCGCATTGTTACAGCCAACTGCATTGCTGATGTGCTTGAAAGGGCAGTCCAAAAATACGACGGCCTGCCATTCGATACATGGTGCAGATGTTCATGCTGCAGTTTCTGTTGTCCTGGGAGGAGATCGCCGCGTCATGTTCTGCGGTGGCACAGGCATGGTCGGCATCGCTTGTGGCCTTGGGATGTGGCAAAAGAAATACACAAAAGGGGCAACCCACCTCTTCGTGATACTATCCAGGAAACAACATAACGTGAAGAGTCTGTATAAGTCTACCTGCCTGACAATTTCCACCAAACTGGTGCTGCCATGGATCACGAAGTACACAGGTGAGAAGCAACTATACTATACGGGGGAACAGGAGGCAATTTGTGGTCACTGTACGCAACAAGAACAAGAAACTACTAGGAGCAAAGGGCATCGCTACTAGGAGCAAGGACGACTAGGAACAAGAAGCTACTAGGAATAGGTTTCATCTTCCTGTAGGTACTTCGTCGTGAGTCCGGCACCGATGCATAGCTGATGGGCTTTGATGCCTGCCAACCGCGAAGCCCCGACATTCTGCTGCCGACGAAACTGTTAAGCATCTTAAACAGAGCGGCCGCTGCTTCAGATCAACTATCTTCTTGGCTGGTTGAACTAGACGACGGGTGGCCCGAGAGCGAGACATGTGATTTTCCAGCACTGTGGAAAAGATTCTAGAAAGGGAGAAAGAAAGGATGGACGTGAAGGAGTGACAGTGTGGATGTGCAGGTGCAATACAGAGTGTAGATGTATAGAGGTGGAGAGGTAGATCTGTGGATGCGAGCGTGCGAAAATGTAAATGGACAGAGGCGAGAGAAAAGATATGTCTTAGGTTCGTTAGAAGTGAGTCGCACTTCAAGCGGCTCAAAACAAGTCAGTCTCATTTCAAGACCAAAACGAAGTAAACCGTAGGCAGGTCGAAGCGCACACAAAATGGATTTGTGTGCGCTTCATCCTGGTCCCAAAAACAAGCGGCGCGCAGAGATCCTGCGAGCAGTAGCTCAAAGCAAATCAGTCTGACTTCAAGTATCAGATAAACAGAAAGTACGCAGTAAGTGCGTTTCAATTCATCAGCTCCACTCTTGCGGACAGGCCCTTGAAAGCACCAACACTGCGACCTGAGAGCAAACGACGTTACGATCCAACAGCTCCAGGCTCAAACTCTTCAGTTCGCCCGAGAGCAAGACATGTGATTGTCCAGTACTGTCGAAAAGATATATAGAAAGAGAGAAAGAGAGGGCGGATGTGAAGGAGTGACAGTGTAGATGTGCAGCTGCGATATAGATGTGCAGATGTGTGGAGGTGGAGAGGTAGATCTGCACATGTGAGCGTGCGAAGATGTACATGTACAGAGGTGAGAGAAAAGATATGTAGAAAGAAAGAAAGAAAGAAAGAAAGAGAGAGGGTGGGAAAGAAAGAAAGAGAGAGGGTGGATGTGAAGGAGTGACCGTGTGGGTGCGCAGGTGTGATATAGTTGTGGAGATGTGTGGGTGATGTATAAGTGTGACGAAGAAAGGGCAATGACCCTGGATTTGGTGAATGGGCTCCACCGCATTCCAATGCACAAGATTCGGTTCTTGCAGGCCAACGTCTCTGCCAAGTTTAAAAATGGATCCAGTCTTGAGGAGTGCGTGTGTCAAATAGATTCGGGGGAACCCGATCCCAGCACGCACCCGAATTTTGTGCTGCACCTCGCGCGGCCCGGTCGCATTTCGTGCCCTCGCAACGCACGATCTCCGCAGAGGGTTGCCCGCGACACAACCAAATCGCACTCTCGCCTGCATTTCGCGCCCTCGACACGCACGATCTCCGCAGAGGGTTGCGACGGACCGGGACAAATCGCACTCTCGCCTGCATTTCGTGCGCGCAGAGGGTTGCGTTTCGTGGTGCTCCGGCGGTGCTGCCCGGCCTTAAGAGAGAAAGTTAAGAAGAGCGAGAGGTAAAGATGTGAGATGTAGATGAGAGGTAAGGATGTGAGATGTAGATGTGAGGATGTGAAGATGAGCAGAGATGTAGATGTGCAGTTGTGAATGTAGATGTGATGCGAGGATGCGAAGATGAGCAGAGATGTAGATGTACAGTTGTGAATGTAGATGTGAAGATGAGCAGTGGATGTGCAGAGGTGAAGATGTAGATGAGACGTAGTTCGAAGAACCCTTCGCAGGCGCTCTCGGGAAAAAGGAAGGACCAAATACTCCAAGTGTGTTTAACATGCGCCGACGAAGTTAATCTTGCATTTGCCATGCCGTTTTCCATGTTCCTTGTTACTTAAACATCCTGACATACCAACAAAACAACCATTGTGACAAACTCTGAACTGCCTCATCCTACAAAAGTACGGTGTTGAATTTCTGAAATTTGAGGGATTGTACAGAAAGTTACGCAGCTTGTTTGTGTGTCTGCCATGTTGAGTCTAATTACTGGCATCAGTCTCAGTTGCCAGTTCTGCCTCGTAGCAGCAGGCAGCACTCTGGCCTGTTTCAGGCCAAAAGCAGGAGCCGGACAAGCAGGCAGGCAGGTTGTCTCAGCTTTTTCAGAATCCATGTTAGCACATGGTGTGCCATGGATCAAGACCAACTGAGGGTCAATGTCTTTCATATGCCTATGCATACTTGCAAAATGTTCAGTTCAACACCCTTGGAAACCACACGTTGTCCAAATCTTTTGCAACTTCAAATCACCTCAACAAGACACAAACACGTGGAATAGGCTTTGGCTACCGGCAACACTGTTGTTTTGCTTGCAGCTACTCTGCATGAGATTCTGCAAGTGTCTCACTACAACACCTTTGCTGCCCTCATCTGAGTCAACCTCCTCATCTCCACAGGTCAGCAATGACTGACCAAAACCCAAAGTGCCTGCTGAGCTATGTGTGCCTGCTGAACTGCAGGCGCCTGCTGTGCTCCATGCACTTGTTGCGTAGCATGCACATGCTGCAAGGCATGTGCTTGCTGCTTTGCCTGCACCTGTTGTGCTACCTGCGTGGCTTGTGCTGCGTGCGGCGCATGCTGATGGGCGTGCTGTGCCTGTTGCTGCGGCTGTTGCGGCGCCTGTTGTGTCTGCTGCGCTTGTTGTGCAAACACGGCCTGCTGCCCTCGCATTGCAGGGCCAGCACTTTGGCCTGAAGAATCCACAGTGTTCTCACTCCTAAGAGCGATGGCCTCCAACCTAAGAACGATGGCCTCCATAATCATGCAAACAGTTCTTGCACAGTGTTGCTATGTCTGTACAAATGCTCAATTTGCATTTTGTCTAATCCAGTGCGATTCCCATGGGACTGAGGTGATGGCGCTGCATCGCAAAGCGTGCATCCTCGGCGGAGGCCAAAGGCTTATGGCTTGTAGACCCAGGGCTTCGGTTCAGTGCTAGGTGACACACGTTACAACATGTTACAACACACACGTTTTGTTTTAGTCCGCTCCTTGCTAATTGAGTAGGCGCCTACTTGATTAAGTAAGGCAGAAGTAAGCTATATATTCCTAGCTCCCCCCGCCCGAAGGCGGAGGGGAGCTTCCTTGAAGAAGCGCTCGCACTAATGGTTTGGTTCCTAGATTTTTAGGGACAGTCGCCAATTGCCCCTAGTAGCGAGCGTCCTTGCTCCTAGTAGCGATGCCCTTTGCTCCTAGTAGCGTCCTTGCTCCTAGTAGCAGGAGCCCCTAGTAGCTTCTTGCTCCCAGTCGCCAATTGCTTCTAACATCAGTGCGACTTCAGTTGTCCAAACTCGCCTGCGTCAAGAGCATGGCAAAGGCCTGGCGGCCTCGCCCTGGCGTGGGTTTGCAGGGCCACACTGCCAAACAAAACAACTACAACTGCAACGCCCGCTACTTACATCTCCGGCACAACATGAGTCCAATTATACAGAAATATTCGGCTAATTCGGCTAAACTCAGGATAGAGTACTTAGGTGCTTGGGTAACCCTGGAACACACGGTGACTGCCCACTGACCTGAGCGAAACGGGCCCAGGAATACACCGAGCGTTTTGCTCTGGTGTCTGCTCTGAGCCAGGGCAGGTTGGGCAAGGTCAACGGTGAGTGAGTGCGTCAACTTTCTAACAAACAAGACCAAATGCCAAACATCAAAGGACAGTTACTTCAGGCATGGCGAATTCTGGTTCCAGACAGTTAATTCGATCTCATTGACATACTCGTTATTCTCGCTGCTTTGCAAACTGTCAAGAACCAAATCAACACATCACAACGTGGGGGGTACCTCTCAACAGGGCCAACGTGACACAAAAGGCCACGACTGTAAGGTTTCGCCGAGGTCCTTGCGGTGCGAGAAAAAGAAACAATCAATATGGCTTCTATGTACATTGAGTCAAGTTCGGCAAAGACACCTGTGAAAATTGTATCAACACAATCTTCGTATTATGCTTCTTCTGCTGCCAAATGATAGCCCATTGCACTACCAGTAGCAGTAGCATGGAAAATAAAAAGCTTGCCCGTTCCTCTATTGTACCCTGGTGCTATATACAGAACGCTGTTCCATGGATGGCTTTCATTTGCATTGCTTGAGGCTGGCGGCAAACAGCTCTCAAGCCTTCTTGAGAAGTTTGGGGGGGGAGTGAAAGCTGCACTATTTGTCTCTTTGTGCACTCAGAAGATGTTCAAAGGCGCGTTGGGGCGGAATGCGGAAACAATATCTCCTTCTCTCCCTCGTTCTCTCCTGAACGCATGTTGCTTGCAGCTGGTGCGGCTAGTCGGACAAGTGAAGTTTGGCTGAGATGGCAGAACAGCGGACATACACATGCAAAGTCCAGGCAAAGCACTTGAAGCACCTGAGACGTGGATTGTTGAAACCAATCTGAGTCAAGCAAATGAAAACTGAGGGAAATAGAGCATGGTGGCTTGAACAGCAACAAAGTCTACCCATCAGCTTTGTGCTTGGGTTCACTCAAACGGCATGCTTTTGCAGGGTCTAAAGGAGTCTGATGGGTTCTTCAAGAAATGCATTTTGAAAACCTACTGAATTTATTGCTACAAGTAGCAAAGGATAGCAAGGGCATGCCATACTCAAGTCAAGGACCCAAACAACACGAGGCAAATTCGGGGCCGAATGTCCAAATCGACTTGTGCGAAGAACAATTCACGCCTCTCTCGGCTGCCCAATCGTTGCAACACAAACAAACGAACGGAGTTTGCTGGTTTGTTTGGATGCTTTTAACGAGTATCTGAAGCAAAGCCCCAAGAAGGTATCTGAATCGAAGCCACGGCAAAAACCGGCGAACTTTTTCTGGCCAGCAAGCCACAGGCGCTTGATGCCTAGTGAAACAACGTATGTGTTGTGAAACCACTGGCTCACCCAGAAGTAGGAAACTCAAAGCGCTCGGAAACAGGCACGTCGAAGGCTATGTAACCACTACTGGGAATCGGGAATATACACCTCCTACTGTTCTCTCAGAAACAATCAAAGAGCACTTATCACTCCCACTGTGACTTCTGGGCACCCATGCACTAGGTGCACAATCAGAAGCACTTGGCATTCAATAAAGGCACAGGCTGACAAGATATGTTGCTCAACATGGGCTATCAAGTTCAAGTCAAATTTCTCTTCGGATGAGCACCCAGGAGCACGAACACCGATGGAACAATCTTGCCAAGTTTGCTGCAAGGCACCCAACAAATATCGTTTGAGTCACTTCTTTTTGCCGCCCTTCTTCTTCTTGGCCCTTTTCTTCTCCTCCTTGTACCTGAGAGAATGGACAGTGTTTCTTGCAAAGGTTCAAACATGTTCAAACCGAGCACAGACCCAAGTTTCCTGATGATATGTGCTGTTTCTACTATTGAATATCAAGGGAGAGCAAAACGAATGCATTTACTCTCACACTTTCCCCGACAGGCCCTTACTTGGGGCTCTTCTTGCTCTTGTTCTGGGCGAGATCTAGGACTTGCGAGATCAGTTGGTTGCAACTGCATTCACACCCAAACCTGAAGCAAGCAAGGGCACTCTTCCCGCTTGAGAATGCCCCGCCAATAGGCCTGGTGGGAACTATGAGCATGGGAGCTGCCTAGAAAGAAATGTGCGCCGAAACAAAGACGCTGAAGCCATCCAGAAATAGCATTTTTCTTGGCCCGCTCCTACTCAATTAAGCAAGGGAGAAGTTCGCTACTAGCTACTAGCTACATCTAGCTACTAGTTAGCTTCTAGTACCTGGACGCAGGATAGCTCACGCTCGCAATAATGATTTGAATCCAAAATTATTAGGGAAACTTAACAGATCGTTTGCTATTGTTGATATATAGTTGTTCTAAGAAAAGAAACACACATATTCTCAAGTCCCTGCAAAAAGCGTGGGCTTTTGGATGCTACGGCATCTGGATCCTTAGCCAGCACTTCTTCCGTGTCCTTCCCAAGAGAATGACTGGAAAGAATCGAACCCACCTGCAGCATCGAGGCCATCCTTACCATGCTGGCGGTGCCGTACGGTACGATGCCGTGGTGGTGTTGGCTGCCCTTACAAAAAATGTTGAGAGATAATGGAGAACAAGAACCCCTGACAGTAAAACCATTGAGGCGAGTGACTCATTCTTCAACTTCTTCTCATTGTCCATCTTCATCTTGCGTGCAGCCGCCACCAACTGGCAAGACAGGTTGCTATATATTATGCACCGACACAACAGAAGCTCTGCTCCCGTCTGTTGATGTCCATAGAGTGCACAAACAAAACTGCACCTGCATCGACCACAACCGGAGCACGAAGTGGAATCATCGGTCGGTGCTAGACTATACTGCTCTCCCCAGTGAAATCTCAACAAACCAGGTCAAAGATTCTAGCGAGGAAACCATGATTGCACATCTGTATGTATCACAGTATCCTTGAAACCGCTGTGTCATGATGATATTGATAGATACAGTAACAGTAGATAGATAAGAATAAGATTGGGATCAAATTGGATCAGAAATGCATATCAACTTTTATGTGCCTTTTGTCGACTTAAGAATCAAGGCAAGCGGCCAGTTGCCTGTTTCATTCACATGTCAAACACTACTCACTACACCGGAATCAATCTCCAACACATTCCTCCCGTCGCCTCTTCTGCTCTGATTGCTGCATATTCTTCCTCAACCTGGTTATGATCGGTGGCAGGGATCGCTCCACACTCGACACGACACGGCATAGGTGGCACAGTCAAGAAAAAGACCCTGGTTACAACGGTTAGATTCATTGCAGCTTCCCATGGGAGACAACTGAAGTCTGACAAAGGCCTCACCGTGCTTCTATTGTACTATCAAAGAAGGATTCAAAGAAGAAAAAAACACATATGTGCCCGCTACTTTTCCGTGCGACAAGCTTCGCCCCATGACCCTGCTTGGGCCTTTTCAAAGTGCTCACGCAAATCTCCAAGTTGTCTCTGCTCCTGCCACATGGTTGCAAGGCTTTCCAGTTCCATGCAACGCCTAAGCAACAACATGCTTTGGCACTGCCATGTAGGGGCGGGCGATAAGGAATCGATTCATCAGGACAAACAGGCAAACAACAAATCCATATTGCATTGTAAACACGAAAAGAAGATTACATAATAAGAGATATGTGATATATACGACGGCGGACGACCCCAATTTTCATGATGAGATCATGCCAAGTTAAAATGGCAAACCCATGGCCTTCTTCAAATACTCAGCATTCTCGCCTCGGACATCTTCTGTATGTGTGTATGAAATAGCACTGAGGGCACCAAAGGTTGTAATTATAACATCTATGTCATCTACGTGCCGACAGAGCGGTGGTCACTGAGCAGTGGGGCCGACAGAAATCGTCCAAATTGAAGCTGAAAAGTGGCAAACGAAATGAGAAGGATTGATGCAAAATGGAGCAAGGTGAGGATGAGGTAGGACGCACCCCAAATGCTAGAAATGATGTGATGCACATGCTTGGATGAGTAATGAGTAAAGCCAATAACAAAGGCCACGGCCAGGTGACATGCCAGGTGACTGCATGGAAGGAAATTATGAAGCAACATGAACTGAGATGAGGTCAATCAATCTGACATGCATTTCTGAAATGATCTATCTTCCTTATGTCAGTCTCTGCTTCCCCAATCGTTTTTCGATTCAAAAATCTGGGAACTCCGCTGTAATTCTTCGCAAGCTCCTTGACCTCTGTATCATATCGCGTGATCACCTCAGGCTCAGGTCATCGCCCTCTTATCTCGTCTTAGAGCTACAAAGGACGCAGCCGAGTTGGGAAAAAAGACCGCCTGTGTGACCTGGAATTTATCATTCCTAAATTGATACAGAGAGAATCGTGTTCTAGAGTCCAAAACAGAGCCAAGATCAGAATCCATACCTCGAGGTCTACAACCATCGCATACATGTGTATGTAATTATACATGCAGCGAGCCACATGGTCAAGGTACTTGTTTGCTTCTGAGCTGTGCTCAACAAGCTTGGGACACCGGACGCCATCCACATCCATCTCATAGCGCTTGGCCTGCAGGTTTTTCGCTCTGACCAGCAAGCAAAACGAAATGCTACACTGCTACAAGAAGAAGGGTGGTGAAGAGTTGTCTTCCATATATATATATAGGGGTGCAAGGCATCCGTTTGCAGTGATGCTAAGCTACGGGAATAAAAAGAAGACTGCTTGCCGTCACTACTCAAGGACTCTTTGACTCTCTAGTCAAGGCTTCGGCTTTGCATGATCATCTATCCTTGCATTGATTGAGTGCCATGCAAGTCTGGTAACTTGCTGGCTGAGAGAACCAAAAAACTTATCTATCTCTAGCTCTGCGTCAAATCAGTACGGGCCTTGCGTATCTGATCCATCTCTTCATCCAAAGACTGGTTCTTCAACCTACAGTCAGCTTTGCAGCTGCAATGCACAACATCTCCTGATAATAGCATCAGTTCCATAATCACAACATTCGGCAGGCAAAGTGCAACATCACCAAAGTTTAGATTGAGACAAGTGAGACTGGTCCCTCTGCTCGGGCACAATGCATTAATCCTAGCCTTGCATGTGGACAATCATAGATTGTTCCTACAAACAAAGACAGTGGGCCAGCTAGAAAATTTGTGTCGACTATTTCCATGTAGGAACGACAAACATGTGCTTAAGCCGCAAGCAGGTTGCAGACTGCGTTCCTGTTATTATTCACTCTTCCAGCTCAATCTCCTGAGGGACTGACTTCTTGTTGGATTCCTGGTGCGAAAGTGGCGCTGGTCCACTTGAGTGGCTCCACGAAAGCAGGAAGCAAAATTTGAATAGCATGAAACAGTTGTCAAGAACCGGCCAAAGCTGCTTTGAGCTTGTCTGCATCCGTTGGGTGCATGTAGCAGCTGTAGCTCAGGGTGCGGCTTATGTCCCAACTCACGTCCCAAACATTCCCATTTGGATCCACGTGAGCCTAGTCCTTTGTCCTACACAAGGGTGTAGCATGGTGCAATGGAGGCCCAATTTACTTGCAGTACTTGCAACATCAAAGGTGCCTTTCCAACATTCAACTTACATTACTGAAGTCAGGCGTTGGACCATTTGGAAGCACACTTATCTGCCAAGTCTGTGCTTTTGCATTGGGCTGAAAGTTTTAAACGTTTGAGCTTCATATAAGTAATACCACCTCGGATAGTTGCCTCAGAATTTCTTCCCTTGGTATCTGTTCTTATCAGTGTGACAAATGATATGTCTCCAACTGCGGACTTGCTTGTCACATCAATTTTTGTTGGAAAGTGTCTTCCTGAGTTTGCTTGGGGGCCTTCGCGTGTTGCGCTGGCATGGCACTGAGCCAGTGGCAGCACACCCTATGGGGTAACAAATAGCTGAGGAAGAAGCTAGATGTGTGCGGATGCGTGCCAGTAGATTGCCTCTCTAGACTCATCAAGACTCATCAAGACGTTTGGTCAGTAGAGTTCCTGTCCGATACCATTCATGAAGTATCTCTGGGGAAGGCCAATTGTCGTTTCCATATAGGTCAAAGATAGGTCCCCGGAGGTATATGCAAACAAGATAAACCCGACAGAAGGATTAACAGTCCTCCCATTTCTTTTGCAATCCTACTTGCTAGCAAATGCCGAGGCTCTAAAAGAGCGTTGATCTTCTTCTGCAGCTCGTCACGCTTTGATTCAAACCTAACTGGCTGACCGAGAATGGTGCTCAACACAGCACACTGAACTGCTTGAACAAACAACTTCGAGCAAAAAGCTGAATGAAGTATACACATAACAGCAATGCGTCTTCAAATCGGAACCCAAAGCAAAAGCCAAGCTTGAAGAGGCAGAGTAGTTACGGTGACGGTGCAAAGTCGATCAAAGTACGAAAGGCATTCGGGTCAGCGTCCTTGTTACTAGAAGCATCTAGTAGCGATGCCTTTGTATTGCCCTTGTTACTAGGCCAGGAGCTACAAGTAGCGTCCTTGTTATACGTGCTGCGTGAAAATGAAAGTCATGTGATGTGTTGATTCTCCAACTTGTGCATATGCAGGTTCTGTCAGATTCCTACATTGCAGCCGCAATTTTGATGATGGAGCGCCCATCCAAAGAACTCCAAGGACTCTCAAGTTCAAAACAACTCAATGTGATTTTTGTGATGGTGCCTGGTCAGCTCATCTTGATACAACGAGCCTACTCCGAATCGCCTCTTAGCCTATCAGCTAATCAGTTGAGGGCGGACTAAGCCACCGGCGCTTCCTGATGCTCCTTCATTCTTTGATCATACTTGTTCCTGACAGCTGCGATGTTTCTTTCACTGCTGCCTTTACTTGGCATTGCTGACAACCAAACAACCCGATGATCCTTGTTACACTACACACCCGATGATTTGTACATTCAAGACAAGAAAACAACAGAATTGCAGAGAATGCAAGTAGTCTCTCTACTGCCAGGCTTAGTACCCCCTGAGTCTGCTCACGTTAGTTGAAAATCGGTCCTCAGAGCATTCATCTTGTCAGTCTTGGTATCCTTGTGACAAGGGACTGAACACACGTCACACATGTCCGACTCTTACAACTTTGTTCATGGGCTTTACCCGGGGGGTTAGGCCGTAGCTAGGTAGCTAGGGAGGTAGTAGCTAGGTAGCTAGTACCTACAAGTAAGCTACTACCTAGAACGCAGGATAGCTGGTTCCTAGATTTTTGGGGAAAATTAAATTTCCTCAGATCAGCACACCCGGATTTAAAACAATCAATGGCTACAAGCTTGAGATGAGTTTTAGCTTAAGAACTCGTCCATTGATTCACTCTCGGCAGCTTGCTATTTGCACAAAACCGAAGTGTGTTTCGGCCATGCCCTCCTGATCCTATCTCAAGAGAATAGCTGCCCTGTGTAGCTGAAGACCCGCAATAGTGCTTTGCAAGCTATCCACATGGAAAGTTGCTGGCCAAACTGCCTTGACATTGATAAGATCAGCTTTCAGCTTGGTCAGAATCTCATTGCCTGCATGTTCCAGCTTGTCCAGGAATGAATGTAAACTCAAACTTTGAATCGTGGAAGGGCTAAATAGAGGGAAAGTCGCAAATTGCTCCAATGCAACTTGACAGCTGTTCGTTGATGACAGGCTACGGCCCAACAATAGATGGGCATCTGGTCAAAATCATGAATCGCCAGTTGGCAGATGTATGGAGTGCACAAGCATACCAGTCAAGCAGCTCAAAGATCACATTTCATGCAAGGTTTTTCATACCTGTGTGTAGTGTCTCTTTTGAGGCAATACAAACAGCGACTCCTACCGGCTCAAAATAGTGTCGTCCAATGTCAAACCGTAGGAAAAAATGGCATCTGCGGTCATTGAACCTACAGCAAAATACTAACTGCTACTAGTTTGGAGTAACATCGCATTGCGACAAGTTGAGCTTGCTGTGATCGCATCAATATACACTGATTAGGAATTACTGTAATCCTTTTTCATCCTGATTAAGAAATTGTTTACCAAAAGACTCTACAGCTGCAGCTGAGAGGCGATGTGACTGCGCACGCTCACACTCGCGGCCTCGGAAAACGGAAGCGAGTCGAGTTGCCATGCAGCATTGGCTAGTAGTAACTAGTAGAAGCTAGGTAGCTAGGCTAGTACCTACAAGTAAGTTACTACTTAAAACGTAGGATAGCTCACGATTCTTCGATTCGAGGAAGCTCCCCCCGCCGCCCTAAAGGCGGCGGGGGAAGCTTCCTTGAAGAAGCGCTCGCAATAATGACACTAATGACGATTTGGTTTCTAGATTTTTAGGGAAACTTAAGCGGAGTGTCACATCATGAGCATTCATCCTCCTCTTCTTCTTGTTCAGGTCTGCTAACAAGCGATGTTGTGGAACTGCGAGAGTCTTCCCTTGATATATTCACAAGATTCATCTGATTGCACTGAACCATTTCAATGCGTGACTATTACTTTATTAACACAGTAAATGTCAAGAGCTTGCGATGCCTATCAGAGATCATTCAGTGCAAAATGTACTAGCAAGTTTTACAGTACTTCTGGTGCTGCCAGCATGTCAGCCCATCATGTATCGAGGGATTTGCAGTGTACAATCCACCAGTCGACCAAAGTATACCCACACCATCCCACACCTAGGGGTAGAGGGAGAGGGGAGAGACAGTCGACCCAACAAAGCTTTGGCTTGGGCTATCCTACAAGAGATTTCCCTGGAGCTTGGCATCGCTCTCCAATCACAGGCATCCGAGCGAATGTGGGCCAAGTCCCTATCCAACTGCTGCCGCCGAGCACTGGCCTAGTCAGGATCTTCCAATAAAACTTCAAGTCTTCCATCCGAAGAATCAAGTAGAAACGATTCACAAAAGTTACTTTACTTCGAGTGATCCCCACCATGACATTTCAAAACTGCCACGTTGACATCACCATCGTTGTGTATTTCAGGCCGTATTTCAGCCCATAACACAAGTCCTTCAGCGCCAAGTCTTACTGTTTTGTCCGAAGCGAATGCTTTCATCAGGAGACCCGTGCCCAACTAATAATACAACTCAGATGCTCCGGTTGCGCGTTGTGGTTGTGTGCTGTGATTGTGTTGTGATTGTAATTGTGAGTTGTGGTTGTGTGTTGTGGTTGTGTGTTGTGGTTGTGTGTTTGTGGTTGTGTGTTGGTGATTGTGTTTGTGGTCGTGTGTTTGTCGTTGCGTTTGTGCTTGTGGTTGCGTCTTTGTCGTTGTGGCTGTGGTTGTGTTAGTGGTTGTGTGCTTGTCATTGGGTGTTTGTGATTGTGGCTGTGTTTGTGGTTGTGTGTTTGTGATGGTGTTTGTGGTTGGGGGTTTGTCGGGTTGTGTTTGTGGTTGTGTTTGTGATTGTGTGTTTGTGATTGTGTGTTTGTGGTTGTGTTTGTGATTGTGTTTGTGGTTGTGTTTTTGTGGTTCAATTTGTGATTGTGTTTGTGGTTGTGCTTGTGGTTGTGTGTTTGTGATTGTGTTTGTAATTGCGTGTTTGTGACTGTGTTGGTGGTTGTGTGTTTGTGGTTGCGTATTTGTGCTTGTGTTGGTAGTGTGTTTGTGATTGTGTCTGTGGTTGTACTTGTGGTTGTGTGTTTGTGGTTGCGTGTTTGTGATTGTGTTGCTGGTCGTGTGTATGTGGTTGTGTGTTTGTGGTTGTGTGTTTGTGCTTGTGTTTGTGGTTGTGTGTTTGTGCTTGTGTGTTTGTGCTTGTGTTTGTGGTTGTGTGTTTGTGGTTGTGTTTGTGGTTGTGTGTATGTGGTTGTGTCTTTGTGGTTGTGTTTGTGGTGGTGTGTTTGTGGGTGTGTGTTTGTGGTGGTGTGTTTGTGGTCGTGTGTTTGTGCTTGTGTGTTTGTGCTTGTGTGTTTGTGGTTGGTTGTGTGTTTGTGGTTGTGTTTGTGGTTGTGTGTATGTGGTTGTGTCTTTGTGGTTGTGTTTGTGATTGTGGTTGTGTGGTTGTGTGATTGTGGTTGTGTGTTTGTGGTTGTGTGTATGTGATTGTGTGTAAGTGGTTGTGTCTTTGTGGTTGTGTTTGTGATTGTGGTTGTGGTTGTGTGTATGTGGTTGTGTGTATGTGGTTGTGTCTTTGTGGTTGTGGTTGTGATTGTGGTTGTGTTTGTGTGTTGTGGTTGAGGTCCGGCAGGGAACACTTGGGCCTGGAGCTCGCAGTTGAGGTCCGGCAGGGAACACTGGTCGTGGATGGTCGTGGTTGAGGGCGGAGGAGAAGGACGTGGAGGAGAAGGAGAAGGAGGAGGAGGGGGAGGAGGAGGAGATGGGGCTGACGTAAAATCTAACAACCCTCACCTGACAGGTGGGGAAAAATGTTCATGCATGACTCATGCCTCACTCTGGTGAACCCTAGTCACTAGTCATTTTGGCACGACGCCCTCATCACAATGGTCAAAAGCTGTGGAAAGGTCGGTTTGGTGTGCAAAAGGAATGCAAGGTGACAAAGCGATTCTGCCCTCCATGTCTCCGTCCTCCGCTTCCCGGCTTTTGTAGTGCCTAGTGAGAAGAAAGAAACAGCGTGGTCCTCTGAGAACAATCTTGAGCGATGGCCCTGTTCCAACTTGGTAGAATATACACCGTAAGCAGGATGTTGCCCTCTTCCACAGGTCTTCTTGTGAGTAAATCTTCTCGTCGCCACATGCTCCGATGTGTCTGGTACGCTTGTTGTTTCGGTAAGAAACATTCAATCGAAAGAGTGTTGGGTACTTCTATCGATCTGGCTCAAGGCATGAATATAAATTATCGGAATGATTGTTCATCCCCCTAACCCAAGGGAAGGGCTGAGGCCAGCACTCTAGAAGCTCCTGTCTACTTTTTTCTTCCTCCACCGTGGTACTCAGACCTGCAAGCAGCCAAAACAGTAGGTAGAATGAGTTTTGTACACGAGGTACGACAATGCAGGATTCCCCTTACGGCTCAAGATGACTGGCTGACCTTGATAAAATATGATGAATGAATGATTGACGTACAGTATATCGCTGTATAAGTTACACAGTATATGAGCTGCTGGTGCAACAATTTGCTGAATGAAGGAAACAATATGCTGAGAATACTGAAGCTGTCTCAGGGGTCTGGGAAATGCCGGTCTGCTGCGCACCCAAACAGAACTTTTGCACATTCTTGCCTGCAAGCCCTATCAGAAACATAAATTGAGCCCGCCAGGACAAAGTCAAAACGGGACTGACTACTCACCCTTTACCTGCATTTTGCATTCCACTAAGGTGTCAACGCTTCAGGGTCAATTCCTGCATGTCTGCCAAAGTTTTGAGGAACCTTGGTCAAATCAGGGCAATGCAAAACATGTATGAGTCATTATAGCTATTCGAGGATGGTGCTGGATGCATGCTCAAAACAAAATCCCGAAAAACTCCTCTGATTCTCCGCAAGTGGAGCCAACTTGGCCGTTGGTCTCTCGTTTTGCTTGTCCCCCGGCAGCTGTCTTTCTTGTTCGTATTGACCTTTTCCTGTGTCTTTTGACCCGGAACCCCTTCAGACCTTTTGGGACCAGGTTCTGGTCACTTCAGGGATGTGGCTGAATCATGGCAGCAGGTCGGCTCTCTCGATCTTGGAAGTTCCTGAGCTCCTGCGCAAAGAGACGCCCTCGACAATGCATCACTATAGATACTATAGGCAGTAGCCATGCATATCATGAAGTGTGTTTAGTTACAGTTACCAACATGTTTGTTGCTTGCTGTATGTATTCACAGACCAGGGAATATGAAGAGAATAGACCACAAAGGAGGTCAACCTACAAGGGTGAAACGGGCTCCGGGTTTTGACGTATACTGCATGTGTTCAGTGAAGCATCGCCGTTGCCCGTGTCGGATTGAATCGCAGGTTTTGCGTTGCCCTCTGCCAAATATAGCTGTACGCAGTCATGCTCTATCGAAAGTCCATCTTCAGCCGCTTTTTGTCGTGTCCCAAGTGTAGCCATTCACCTGGATCATGTTGAGGCATAGACGGTTTATCTATATATATAGTATGTATATATGTATATATATACACAGTAATTATGTGTATACATATATATATACACATATATCCGAGGCAGTTGGGTTCTTGAAGGCAGTGGGGATGGGTTGGATTGCAAGGGGTAGCAAGAAGTGTTACAGTATACGGGTTGCACAACCGAGGTTTTGAATCCCCTAAACATTCCTTGATACTGTACCCGATACAATCCGACCCATCCCCACTGCCTCTATGAACCTCTCACCCTTTCTCTGTGACCCAGCCCAACTGCCTCCAAGAACACCTGAAAAAACCTCACGCCGCCACGGCTTTCCGCAATGCTATTCTGCTCCAAAATGCATCCCAAATCCGCCTCTACCGGTGCCAAACCTTTTCTACCCCTTCCAGTCCGACACATCCTCAAAAACGAATATCAGCCTTGGCCGCGGCCTCATATACAAGCTATTTTAAAGTTGCTTCCGGAGGTCGATTTTGGATCATTGTTTTATCAATGTTGGATCAACGTTTGCAACGCTACAGTGTTCTTGCTATTGTTGAATGAAAAACATACTGCTAGCTAGCAACATGCTCAAGACCGCGTAAATATCGGCGTGCTTGGCAGCAAACATATAAGAAGCACTGGAAAAGCCATTGTTTCATTGTTGTTGCATCCCACGGAGAAAAAAAAACAATCGTAAATACCATGTGTTTGCTTGCTGAGGATCAAAAACAATGATATTCACATTGTGTTTGTGTCCCCAATGGAAAAAGCAGGTAGTAAATTCCGTCTTTTTTTTGCCCCAACAAGACCGATGACAAACGACAACAACAACAACAACAACAACAGCAACAGCAACAGCAGCAACAACAACAACAACAGGGGCAGCGACAACAACCCTTATGGCATCACCCGTTTGCAAAGCTCTACAATATGCATCTGCAATACCTATCTAATATCCATACAATGACCCCCTAGTATCTACTGTATATGGGGCTGGAAACACAACTGCACGGTCTAAGGATAACTCTGGTAAGCATCGGAGCGATTTGAGTTCTCTCACTGCGGGTACTCCTGTACAACATTGGGCACTGCCTTCATCTTTCGGCAAAGCCTGAGGCGATGGCTCTGTTTGGATAAGTTCAATTTCTGATGAGCTTGTGCTGCAATCGGAATCATTGCTCATGATGATTCTGAATCCTTGAAACATATTGGAATAAAGTTTGACATTACGAGGATTGCAGACCCTCACTGAGTGCTACACTCAAGTGTGTTCTTCTGAAGTGACTTCACGTCCTGTCAAGAAGCACAAAAAAGGGCTGATGCCAACACAGCTCAACAGAAAGAGCAACAACAAGGTCTGAGTGCTGGGTCTCTTTAGTCTTTGGAACTCGTTGTGAGTTTGGACACATCTATGGCATGTTGATAAATATTGTTTTGGGTTACCCGCATCTGCAAAACTCCACAAATCACCAGCTGCCATACAAATTTGGAAGAATGTGAATCCTTCCAAGATTAAGCCGACGGGTTTCGGTTTGATTTCTGTTTGCTTCATGCCTTCATGCCTCTGAGCCGAGAGTTCGCATCGGGCCTCGCGCATCTCTTCTGACTCCTCATTGTGGCCATAACCTGCCATCTACCAGCCACAGCCCCCAATGTCTACATCCAGTACATGCAGAATTGCTGTATAGAGAGAGGGAGAGAGTCATCTTACATACCAGTGTAGAATTATACATATATACACACATGTCATATGTATGATTATATATATATATACTGTAGTCTGAGAATTGCAAGCTCTGAATGGAGCAACTCTGACTTTGGCATTCACGAAGGAGGGTCTGTGAGATTTCTCGCTCTTGGCTTGTGCTGGCTTCAAAGCCCGCAGTGCTCTGCCCTTGAACAATCGGGTGGTCCCTACGATTCCTTGCAGATCTTGGCCGTCTGTTCTCTCGAATCACTCCGTGTTTTCCTCCGAGAAATCGAAACTCCTCAGCAGTGTTACCTCTCGCAGGTCACTGTTGAAGTCACATGGACTACTGCGGCATAGGTGAGCATGACGGGCTTCCTTGAAAGGAATCCTGGGGCATCCAATACTTTGCTAAAGTTTGCTACAAGTGACAAATGAGGCTCCAGGTGGTCTGTTTCGAAAGAGGTGCTGCCTTTTGCGTAAGCGCAACACAGGGCAAAAAAAGGTACAAATGAAATGCACAAACAAATAATGATGAAAATCCAAGGATCAGTCGCTGAGGCGTTTGCACCCTCCAACCCCCTGCCCAAAAATAGCCAGAGGGATCATGCACCAAATCAGCAACGTTCTTTCCGTACAGCCCCAGCCAAGGCCTTAGCTAGGCTTGTACACATCTGTTTGCGAGCATTGCATATTTTTCGATATGAATCTGATTCTATCATATTGACTTCAATTGGAACAAACAAATAGCTGTTGCTTTATTCCCTGGCCCAGCGAGGCACCAAGGATTCAAGGACAAAGAGTCGCAGTTTTCAGCTAATTTACTAAACATGAAAGGACCAAGGGTTGCTGAGGATTCTTGTCAAACCATTGGCCGTGCAAGAGAACCAGAACAAAAAGGACTCCTGAGGTGTCAGTCGCAGAGTGAGTAGCTATACGGACGAAGCCTTATAAACTGATATATCACCGCGACCGCGGGGAGCCCAATACCTGGACCTACTTAGTAGTCTGCAACCCGTAAGCTATTGGAACGATCTCCAAAATCAGCACGTCAATGAACAGCTAGGACTCTAGGACCCAGAATTGCACAAAGGATCACAAGATATCACAAGGGTATACAAGGGTTATTTCAGTGATTTCAACAATTTCGCTCGGGGGAGCAGTTCCTGGATTAGATTCACCAAGTCACTCAGCGGCATAGTCCAAGACCTTCGGATCCTGGTTGCTGAGAAAACCGCAGCCTTCTGAAAGGAAGTCAGGCAAAAAAGTTTAGTTGCTACTTCTAGATTCCAGCATCTGGGGCTTGTCCACCATCTAGCGGTGCAAATCTAGCAACTCAAACGGTGTGGCCAGTTCACAAAAACTGGTTGATCATCGAAAATGATCAATGTTCGTGCTCCTCAATGGGAAGGTTTTGGTCAAACTGTTTTTCAGAACGAAAGTAGAATCTGTGCCCGTGAAGCTCAATGTGTGCCAACCGAGGTTCCTTTGGTAGGTCCGTCTTTGAGGTGCAAATGATCTCAAGTTGTTCAGCTGGTCGCAGCTGCAATAGCTCCAGAAGAGTGGAATCACCCAACACACAAATAGATTGAAGATGTCCTGGGGATGAACACTCAAGGCGCTGCAACACTTTGGTGTTGCCACAAGTGTGTCATCCGTACGAACTGTTCCGAACTGCATCATTTGGATTAAATTTTTGATGCCTTGTCATGTCGTACCTATGTCTTAATGCTTGTCGGCAGGGCAGGTTAAATAATTTTTGGTTAACAAAGAACACAAGCACAGTTTCCTCTAGCTACTGACTAGTTTCAATCACTCAGGAAAAACAGTGTTCTGATGCCAACAATGAATTAAAGTCCTTCTAATATGTATGGCACCGATTCAGTCTTTCTATGCATGCTTGAACCGTTTCCAGGAAACTGCGGCAGCCAACCAACTTCAACCCACCTGGTAACTTCTGCACCATCTCAGGAAGCCTTGCATTTGCTGGTGCAGAGTTCAAGAACTTCATCGTCGGCGTGTGCCTCACCATGTTCAAAGAACAGCAGGCCCACTGCAGCATATTGCCAATATTGACCGCCTTTCACAACTCACAAAATACTTTCATGTCTACTATGAGTAGAATGTGCAAATCTGCTCAGACTTGCTTGGAGCTCCCACACTGGTGTTAAGCAAATCCACGTACTATCATGCATTTTACTGCTGGCAGGCTGCAGTGTTGTGATCGCCGCGGTTGGATTGGATGATATGAACATTGCATTGGGGGCGCCAGTCTGCAACTCAGATTTGACCTGCATGGCAACATTGCCCCAAACGCCCGCTTTGGTGACATGTAAAACTGCATTATTCGGAGAAACACAATCGGTAGAGCGCAAGTGTACAGTCCATGGTATCGGCGGATATGCGCATGGACACAGTCTGCTCCTGGGCATTCCACCCAAATTTCATCGAACAGTGGTCATCTAGAGTGTGACAATACACTCATGCTCTTCTTCCACTGCTTCTTTGGCACTGGATCACTACCCATTATCATTATATCATATCCGCCGACCCCTTGCGGCTGCAAGGGGAGCGTGTGAGAGAAGGTGCGAGTCCATATGGTGTGGAGGGTCCGAGCACGGTCTTGATGTCTGGGGGCGCACTGAGCGGTTGGCGCTCACGGATGGTGTTTCGCTGTCCAGGGCTACAGGGCCTGCGGCGGCGGCGCCGAGTGTCCGGGGAAAGCCGTGGCGGCGCCGAGTGTTCGGGGCGGTATCAAGCCACTATAGGGGAGGCTTGTTTGAGGCTGCGGCCTGGCCTCCTGAAGCTGCTTCACCAACTTCTTTTACGGCTTCCGAAAGCAACGTTAGAGATTCTGGGGGCCCGGTTCACACCCCGAAAACAAAAAGAGATAATTCGGAGCCGCATGGTAGTGCAGTCCCCTGGATTGAGTGACAATTCAGTCCCTCAGCTCTAGCTGTCAAACGCAACAGTATCTATTCTTCAAACAAAAAATCCACCGATCAATCGAACTATTCAATAGCCCAAGTTCACGAATAGAATCAACCATGAATGATCATCGAGAAGCACAATGAAAGCAAAACTTGACACCATTCCATGGAAGCGAGTCGGAGTCTTCAATGGTCGAAGCTATAGCACAACTCCGCCCAGTGAAGCATTTGGTTTTGTGATTGTTTTTACAACCTTTCTTCCGTCCTCTCTTAGTGTTTGGTGAGTGCTTTCATGGATCGTGGGGAAGTGCAACACTGTTTCCAACCAAAATGAAACCACTGGTGTGTCAACCGCTTCTCCTTTTGGGCAATCTCACCCATGAGTGCCATGGCCGCAATCCAACCCAGTCCTTCTCAACTTGGACTTCCGTTTGCTTCTTGCAATCACTGCAGTGGTCCCTATCAGAGATGCACAAACACTCGCAGGTCAATACAACATCAACATGGAGCTGGGTAGGTCCTTGGAGTACCAGCAGCTTGCCGGTACTGCACCAATAGGTCCAACGAACACCACGTGGCAATTAGCTTCACCACCATCGCCGCCACCACCTATGAAAATCCTCATGTGAACAAAGCGTGAACGTAAACACTTCGTACACTTCTCCTTTTAACCCTTCGCTCTTCGCCGGCCCACAGTTCCCACGCACGAGCTGCAACATTTTGCGCGCGCTTGAGCCAATTAATTGTCTTGGCGAAGTGTCTCGAACGCTTCGGACGAACTGCGCAAAATGCCTTCTCGATTTGCGCGGCGTCCTTGAAAAACCCGGTCAAGACAGCGATGCTCACCCAATGTGAGTGTATGAAATATTGTATCCATGGGTGTACAACTCTCACAGCCCCCCCACAAACACATCTCGGTGAACCATTGCTTTCCAGGGATACCTGATCACACTTACTGAGACTTACTGCGCAATCCATCGTCTGACAATCCCTGCAGGGTTGCAGTACGCAATCTATGCACGGGCTCGCTGTATACAACTCGATCTCCATTGCCACCACTTCTTTCTTTTTAGCAGTGGCCATCCTCAGCAGGTAAGAGGAATTGAATGCCCAAAGCGCGGTCTTCTTCGCTGTTCTTGTTCTTCTGCAGGTACCAAGCTGTGATCTCCGCACCTTCCTGGCACGCAGGACATCTTTCTGAACACTATCACTTCATAAAATGCTTGCTGCGGAAGGGGCACGCAGCTGTTCCCAGTTGCTGCACTTGCCGACCATTGGCAGAATGAATCTCGTAGGTACTTCTTTGGCTGTGGCTACCGTGCCCCCGGCTCTACTCGCCTCAAGCGATTCGTCCCCGGCACTTGTGTCATGCGCGACCGGCACAAATTTCTGGGCACACGGGCAGCACTATGAGCTCCGTACAATACGCTCACGTGTATATACAGTTAGATAGATGCATACATATATGACCAGATCGCTATCGACACGTCGGCATTGCACACTTACGTCAGTCGATGTTTCTTTGCAGGCTCTACCAATCGATGTGTGAAAACACATGCATTTGGAGAACTACATCGTGGACAACTATATCGCTCTCTGTCTCTCTCTCTGTCTGCTTCCGCATCAAACGACGGGCTCACTACTTGGCCAACAAGGGTACTTTTCTTACAATATTAATCCACAACCTGGCTTTGAACAATGCTACCAAGTTTTAGAAGCACTTCACAGCATCAATCCTCCCGTCCTGGTACGCCAAATTCTTCTCCCGACCGTGTTGGATGGTGCCCACCGAACTCACCCACCCTCGCAGATGAATGTAGCTTTCCTGCACAGCGTTTCAAGCCACAGTCTCCATCAAGTTTCTGAAAACCATGGAAAATCCTGTGCGCTCACTAGCTTCCTTACCTCCCGTCACCTACCTGTAGTTTCCTGCGCCAGGTTGCCGCAACCCGAATCTGGCGGGCCTTATGTACGGCACTTGGAAATCATCACAGACCAGCTCTGGCGATGGGTTGATGGCAATGGTCTCCTCCTCCTTCAATGTCAGCACCGTCTCATCAGTGCCCTCAAGCTTCAACACCAATGGATTTGCAGCCACCTCTCGCAAGACCGCCTGAGAGATATGCACTTCAGGTTCCGCACAGCACGCCGGCGGCGTCTGCCAATGTCACCTCATGCCCCAAGGGCTCATAATGAAACACCCCCCAGCCACAATGAAACACCTCCCAGCCACAATGAAACCCACGACAACACGCATGCTCTGCCACCTCCCCTCCGGCTACAACATATTCCACATCATTGCCTCTCCGTCCTCATGACCCCATGTGTCCCTCAAATACTGACCAAAAAGATGCCCCCCAAAACTAGACTCTTTCCGGTGCTAGTCTACTATATAGGTTACATCGCAACTTGCTCAAGCCCCGACAACCGAACCACGAAACACTTGCGCATATCTGTTCGACTCCCTTACCGACAAACAAAGGTACATTGAACCGATGCCAGGTCCTCTGGAATTGCCCAAGTCCCTTGCTCTCGCCAAGACACATCGTACACCCGCTTGCTGGCTGCAGTGCGCAATACACTCACTTTGACGACCACCAATTCGAGAGCGATGTTGGCATACTTGCTCTTCTCCAACGTCAGCAGGGTTGCAATGTCCTGTTAACGCCAGCTGCCACTCCCAAAACCATGGCTAAATCTCCACACTCACCCCCGACTGCAGACCCCAACATGTCTACTGACAACTACCATCCACCAACGCAACACAACCAAAAACAGCCGCGCCTTCACCTTGGTCTCAGGGACCGATTGCGCTTTTGGTGCAACGCGCTGCTTCTACACCGGGCTCGCCATGTTGGATAGTCACACGGAAATGCTCGAAGCTCTACAAGTGTCTGCTGCAAGCCGCGAACTCTCCGCGTACAACTTTGAGTCACCAAGCTCCCTCGCTTCGCCCCCCTTGAAAAAGAGAGCTCGACGTTATGCGGGTGTGGTTTTTACGTGCTTTTGTTGTGTTTTTCTTAGATTTTGTCATGTTTAGTCAGAGTTTCCATGGTTATAGTCTAGATATGTTCTTGTGCTCCTGTTTCCTAAACAAAAACAACTTTTTTTGTTTAAAAAACCTCTGGATCCAACTCTACCCTTCCTTGCCCATAAGCATTCTCATTGTTTCAAAGGTAGCACTTTTTGGGCTTCTCCCTCCACATTCTTTATGAAATGGAGAGAAGATCATTATCTTGAAACACAATGTGCCCGCCACGCCCAACAAAAGTTGAGAAACTTGCTTAGTAGTACTGGACCTGGATGACTGATTGGAATTGGGTTTTGCATGGCCTTCTTGACGTCCATACCCATAATAAGCCTCATCCTCATTCTCAGGGTCACTTGGGAGCTCACATCCTATCCCACAAGTTCGATTGGACCAATCCTGCTCATCTCCACTGCTCTCACCCAATGGCTCTTCAGATCTATGCTCCATATCCCCCCATCTATGACAAAATCTTCCAAAGAATCTTATGAAGCCCATGGAATGATCCAGCCTTAGATACACTGAGGGTCTGAATTGGCTGTGTGGCCACTACTCATTCCCAAGGCTACCTTCTCTTCACCCTAACCTTCTTGCCCACACATAGACATACATGAAGTCAGGTTGTACCAAACCTGGCGTGCTCAGCATGCTCCCAATATTCACCCAACATTGCCAAAAACATTCTCGCGATGCCACCCAAGCTCAAAACCTCATTGGGCCTCACCAACACCCACCCAAAAGTAAACCAATAGATTGTGCTAAAAAATTGCCCTACCAATAGCATGAATCATAAGGAGCAACCAATGTTGTACCCAAATGGTTCTGATCTTCCATTGGGCCACCTAATCATGCACAAACCCCGTTTGCACCAGGCATTCCATGGACCCCATCCCCATCATTGATTGCCCAGCAAGTTTCCCTCTCACATGGTGCCCATGTGTTCTTGGAGGACAATCAAACCCAATCGAAGCACCATCCATATTGTGCTGCTGTCTAGAGCATTTGCTCCATGGCTTGTATGGCAAAAAATTTGCTCAAAGTCAGGATCCCAATCTCTCGTGCCCAGGTGTTGCATTTACGCAACCGCCTTTGGTCTCAAATGGAATTGCACGCATACAGCCACAAGCCCAAGGCCAGCTGTTTGATGCACCCAATGCTTCATCTCATCTCATCTCATCTCATCCACATTGGAAGTTCCATTTTCCTATGCTCTCTAGCTATATGCCCATCTCTCTCTTTCATTGGATATCTTAAGCCATCAAATCAAGACAATCTTCCACACTCCATCATTGAGACCATACAGTATAGGTATCCACCCTCACCACATAGAGCCTACAGTATATACAAGTGCTTGCAGGAGCAGACAGTTGTGTCTTCAAACAGACGAGAGGAATATAAGAAGTTGTGGTGGAATTGCTACTCTTACACAGGTAGCTATAATGAAATCAATAATCTTGACTATCTCTAGCACCTGGGCCACTTCCAGCTTGTGGAATTGACAATGAGTCCTCAATCTCCAGCAAGTGGAGCCTGGGCCTGGGCTTCTCTAGGGGGGGGGGGGGCCCCCAAAAAAAAAAACGCTCCTGGAATTGGATAACCAATTTTTTTTTTTGGCGCCCCCCCCCAGAGAAGCCCAGGCCCAGGCCCCAGTTGCTGGGGATTGAGGACTGATTGAGATTGGAGGTCTTGGAGACCAGATCTCCCTCATAGAGGTGATGACCTGATGTTGTATGATGGGATGTCGTGGACTCGCTGATAGATGATGGTTGATGGACTTCTGTGTGGGAATCGATGAGAACTAGTATGTTTGAATCAAACTGATGAGAAATTTGATAGATTACAAGTCGACATTTTTGCTAGACACGTTCTTCAAAACTACTAACATTTTCAAAAAAACACAGAAAACCACAAATCACAAAAACGCGTAAAAACCACACCCGCATAACGTCGTTTTCTGTTGAAAAAAGACTTGCGCGACAACTGGCTCGTTTCGTTGACCAGCATCTTCGATCACGGCCGCTATAGGCGCAAACATTTTGCACGCGCAGCATGGTATGGAAAATGATTGCTCCATTGACACGATGGAGCACAAGGTATAAATCCACCAATCCAAAGTCTGGATCAGCTACTGGCCAAGCACTTGGGAAAACAATCGCCAGCAACTACCCTATTACATTTTGCACGGCAGAGCAACAAAAGTGTCCTATCGCCCCATCCACAAGTCTGGATGAGCAGCTGCCGAAGAACTTGGAAAAACTCAGGCAACAACCATGTTCTGACCTCAGGATTCCATTTCTTCTGCTTCTTCAAATGATCTTCTTCTGCACCAACATCACGTGCGCTATGGCATTTGGTCGTCGCCGCTCGAGATCCTGAGCACGAGCTTCAGTTTCCCCACCGCTGCAACCATGCCAACCGTGAACTGCCATTGATGGCTAGGATTGAATTGCTTCGATCCCACACAATCTAAACTAAATGCAAGCAGACACCTACATTGGCACCTGGATGCCAACTGGCTACAGCCACCGCATCTACCACGCAAAGGCGCCGCCCACCCACTCATTGCTGTCCAGGCACCGTAGTTCAAGTCTCAGCAACTCTGGACAAAGTCCTTCGATTCGAGCCTTGCTGGCCCGACCACCAGCTGGCAATAGTCGCAAGATGGCTTGCGCGGCACTTCCATAGGAGAGCACAGCATCTGCATTATCCCGAGTTCGCTTTCGTGCCTCAGACGCAATGGCAAAAAGCTTTCCTTGCTGACAGACACCGGCCTCCCCAACTGCCATCAGCACTCAAGATCCGGCTCCTTAACTGCTGTTCATCATCCCCATCATTGACATCACCATCAACCCACACCACACCCAGCGCCGCCAAGTCGCTGTCTGCTCTTCCTCTGCTGTGCGCAGTCGAATTCGGCCGACACCTTGCATCGCCACACCAGCGCAAAACAGCTGCCACGATGCTTGCGTGCCCAACGCATCGGCACGCAGCGCTGCGCCCTGTGACAAAGGGATTGTCCTGTCGAATCGCAACACCACATCAGGGATCTTCTTCCTTAGGGTTGCGAGGCTGACCACCGCGGTGGCACTTTGTCTCACTGCCCGACCAGCGATCCAGGAACGGTTTCCAAAATAAGACATCCATACTTACGCAGTAACCCCCCCCCCGTACAATGCGACAGCATTCCCTGACATTGCGTCATGAATATTTTATGTCATGCTTTTCTGGATGCCCTCGGTGATTTTAACGCTTTCAAAATGCTCAGCATTAGCGCATGCCCGCAAACGGCGCCCGAAAAGGGTTTTCCAACCCCTCAAAAAATGGTTCGGGCGCTGCCTGCTCCCAGCACTTTCTCGATAGTTTGGAGTTGCCTCTAGACATACCATGTCATATCAATATATATATATAAATATTAACAGATATCAAAAGATATGAGGAGATATCCACATATATTTCAAAAAACATCTAGAGATAGCAAGCTACATCAAGATTTATCCAAAGACTTCAACAAATATCAAGATCTTGGGATATATCAAGAGATGTCCAGATATATCCAGAGATATTAGGAGATATTTAGAGATATTTGAAACATCAACATATATCAAAAGATATCAAGATACATCAATGACTTTGACACATACATACCTTCTCTCTTGACAACAAGGTGAGAAGCTTTCAAGATCATTGGCTTTTGTTCCCTGATCCCCTTCTTCCATCGAACAGCGCCCGAAAACGATTTCCAAGCGCCTTAAAAAACACGGTTCGGGCGCCGCGTGCAATCATCGATGGGCGCCACGTTCATGAAATAGAAACACTCTTTCCATACCATTGGGTCTTGATTCCCTTTCTCGCCCTACGGGCATTCCAAACCTTCTCGAAATTCTTTCTAAAACCCGGCTCGGGTTGCCGAACTAATACGTTGCAGCCATGATGCACAATAGATTCCAGGAAGTCCAAGACATCACGGCGGCCAGCGAAGGACTGCGCTTTCTGCAAGTCCAAGCGAAAAGCCAAGCGTTGCGGGCTCGTTTCTGACTCCACTTGCGGGCTCGCTGCTGACTCCGCGTTGCCCACTGCCGTCGCCTGCGGCCAGCAAGAACTCATGCGGTGCTGCCTACACCACTCTGTTCTTTACTTCCACATATGACGCAACAACCTGTCAGTCATCGATGCCCCCCTTTCCCCACAACTTTCCCCGACCGCCTCTCGCCATGCAGGCCTCGATTTTCTGTTCGAGCAAATATTTGCGTACACTCCACTCGTCGTCAGCGGCTGTCCGCAACACGAACCCTTCCTCCAATTTCATTGGAAGCCCCATTTCCTGCAGTATTGCTGAGCAAAGGCTTAAGCTGGAGCAAAGGTTGGTGAAGCCAAGAAGTGGGCTTTCATTGACCTGTACGGCAACATCACCGCCTCTGGAAACAGTGCACAAGATTCCAGGTATGTCACGAGCTTGCTGCTCTGCCCATGACACTTGCAGCTCCATGAAGTTCACTCCAAAGGAGCTTGACGCGAAAGTTGACGTCTTCGCCTTCCAGCACCACCTGGAAGCCAATCGCCTTGCGCTTCAGCTCCCACCCTCTCCAAGACAGGAGAACCATCGCGATGACGCTGCCAGTGGGGTCGCCACTAGGCCTGTTCACGCGCGCCTGGTCTGCAGAGGTGATGATGCAAAACATTACGACACGCCTTGGCCTTCTTGAGCTTTAAGAACTTGAGAGTTCCCTTTTGGAGATTGACGAACTTCTCCGACCATCTTTTGGATCTCCAGGTCCATGGCGTGCGCCATTGCGCCGTTCGTCACCAACTCGGACAGGAGGGTGTTACACCTGCCGCACAGGAGTGGCTGCGTCCAAGACTTGCTCTGCAGGCTGCTACGCTGCTACACTGCTTTGACAAGGTTGGCCGTTCCCTACTGGTAGGCCTTGTTGATCTTGGCGCAGATCTCGGACCGCTCTGCACTATCCGACGATGCGATGGAAGTCGTCCACGTGGCCACCCATCACGCCAATGACCTTTGGATGACCAGTTTCATCCTTATCCGTGGAACTTGCCCGCAACCATAGACACCTTTCTCCCATGGCCGGACGGCCACCGACTGAACAGAGAGCGCGATGCAGATCAAGCTATTGGCCCCGACAGGCAGTGGTACTGCCGTATATAATGTTCTTAAGTAAGAATCTTCACGATGCATTCGGGCCCGAAGAGCTTCTAAAGTTCAACAACTCCGCTCGCCCACATCTCTTCATCAGCCGATGTGGGCTTGGTTTGTAGGAAGCCCGTTGCCAGATCCAAGCCTTTGAGTTTCGAACCATGCTGGCGCAGGTGTTCTGGCACAGGATGAGGTTCCGGGCGATGACAGACTGCGCGGGAGAGTTGCTTTTGTACGACGATGATCCCAATTCAAGATGCTCGCAGCCCAGGAGCACGATGCGCGCCATGGCTTTCTTGTCCCCCTCTTTGGTTGAGTCCATCTTGGCGAGCAACCGTCAGGATTGGGCCTGAACTGAAGGCCACAGTGGTTTCAGCATCATTCAAGCTCTTGCGAACAGCTTGGTTCTGAAGAAAGCTGTTCACCTCTTTGGTCTTTGCTTTTGCTGCCGGTGGGGGGTGAAGTTCAAGTCAAACTCCATTGTCGTCACATCGGGGTAGTCATCCATGATGGCTTCAAGGCAAGCCCAACTCTTGTTCTCTTCGATGACCATGTTGTTGATCCATACCATGGTTCACTTCACCATGTTCCTTGAGCTCAGGGAGAGAGGTCGGCGAGCAATCAACACAAAAGACTCTAAAAGAAGCTTCCAGCCGCTGATCTGCAGATTGCGGAGCTGGATCCATCCTGTGACTGACATGTCTTGCAAAAATGAAGTCCAGAAACATAGAGCTTTCCCGTTTAAAGGAATGTCATGCCTGCTATAAGAGATGCAAAGAACAGAAGCACAGTCCCTCGGTGCGAACCCAGTAGCCACCTCCACTTGTGCTATCAACACCGTGGCACGCAGCACTATGCCACCGCGCACGTCTAGTGGAGTCTGCCCGGCGCGTAGTCCAACATCCATGGCACCAGGGACTATTCGGTGGTTGTCTCCTACTGTAGACTTGGAGCTAGTTTCCGCCCGATCCGTGGACTTCCAGGCAAGGACGCAAACGCTATCGGATAGGTCTGCTATCACTTGAGCGTCTAGTCTATGATACATGTAGAGGATGTATGCCGTCTGTTAACGCATACGAGTAATGTATGTAAAAACAAATAGGTATTATATATATTTGTACATATGTGTGTGTGCATTATCCTCCACCAACAACAACTTTGGCACTGCGCACTCCTTCCAGCAAATCTTACAGAAACCTTCAAATGGTCGCGCCCTCCAGCCCCCTACCTCAACGCCCCTGGCCGGCTGTCGGGCGTAAGCCCTTAAATCCGGGCGCCGGCGCACGTGCCCTGCCCGGAGAGCCTTCGGTGGTAACGGAAGGTTATATACGCTCGCCGCCCCAACCGCCGACCCTCGGGCCCAAAACGGGGGGACCCCCTTCCCACTTCCTCTCCACCTCGGGGTCACTGAAGTCCCTGTAGTTTACGGTGTTTTTTGCGTGCGTTGTTCAAAAACATCGTCTTTTTTGGGGTTTTGGGCCCCTCGGCGGCCGAGAATTTCATCTTGGCGATGTTAAAAAACGTAGGTTTTTCCAGGGTTTTTGCTTTGCGGGAAGGAAAAATCGTAAAAGTTGTATCGGACGATTTTTTCAACATAAATTGCCTAACATATCCCCAACATAGGCCCACGATAGCCAACATATCCCCAACATATGCCCAACATAGCCGCATAGCCTCCAAGATGGCTCAACATAGAGCCAACATAGGCCAACGTACGCCAACATAGGCCCAACATAGGCTCAACATGGGCCAAGATGTGCCCAACATAGACCACATGGCCCCACTTGGCCCAACCTAGGGCCAAGATGCGCACCAGATAGCTTAACTTTGCTCAATATAGGCCCCACCAAGGCCAACATAGGCGTGACATACGCCCCACCCAAGTGGGCCGGCGCCCGCTGTTAGGCGTAAGCCTTTAAATCCGGGCGCCGGCGCACGTGCCCTGCCCGGAGGGCCTTCGGTGGTAACCGAAGGTTATATACAGGCGCGCCCCCTGCCACCGACCCTCGGGTCCGGACCTCCGGGTCACTGAAGCCCCTGTAATTTACGGTGTTTCGTGTGTGTGTGTGAAGTTTAAAGATTTACAGGGTTTATTGCGCATATCGAAGTACGACGCGGCGAAGATGGAGAAATGCAAAAAACGCTGTGTTTTCCAAGGGTGGTGTCGGTAATGCGCGCCGGGCGGACAGGCATAATCGACATTTTGTGGGTAGAGGCACTCCAGACGATTTAAATTGCCTAACATATCCTCAACATAGGCCCAAGATAGCCAACATATCCCCAACATATGCCCAACATAGCCTCCAAGATGGCTCAACATAGGGCCAACATAGGGCAGCCTGGGCCAACATACGCCAACTTAGGCCCAACATAGGCCCAACCTAGGCCAACATAGGCCTGGCTCAACGTGGTCCCAAGATGTGCCCAACATAGACCACACGGGCTCAACTTGGCCCAACCTAGGGCCAAGATGCTGGTGCGCTAGCCCGGCCCCCGTCTCCAACACGGAGCAGTTTTCCACCTTGCCCCCACCCAGGGCCCTGTACGCCCCCGATAGCTGCACGTGCACCCGACCCAGCCCTACACAGACCCTGGTGTGCCGGCGCCCGGCTGTTAGGCGTAAGCCTTTAAATTTAATATACCGTGTACATCCGTGTACTGTAACCATAAATTTCCCTAAAACATCATAAAACACAGATCTGGCAAGCACCTTCTCAAGCACAGGAAGTTCATCCTTTCGAAGCTCGAAGACCTGCAGCAAACTTGCAGTTTATCCAACCGTCGGTGGCATAGCTGGAAACTTTTCTGGAATGCACGGTGAATCAGTTCCACATCTTTTCTGCACCTTTCTTCACCCAAGAACGCTACTAGTAACAAAGGGCATCGCTACTAGGAGCAAGGACGCTACTGGGGGCTCCTGGCCATACTACTAGGAACAAGAAGCTACTAGTAACAAAGAGCATCGCTACTAGGGGCTCCTTGTCTGACTAATTTGGTCCACTAAATTTAGGCTTCACCCCTGGTGAGTTTTGACTCAACGGATCAAGGATAGAAAACCAGGTGCACAAATGCCTTCAAAACTATTTAATTGATATACGTGGCGAGAACCCTCTGCACAACAAAATTGATAAGAGAGCCTTATTCAAGGGGGCCTTCCCTTCTATTGTGCTTCTTTTTACTCCCATCTGCAAAGGCACAATCAAATCTCCACCAGTCGTTTTCTTTGCATAGTCTGCACCACATGATCTCCTTGCCTCAAGGACAGCAGCATTTTTCCCGCTGCTCAAGCATTCCATAAAAAGAACACATGCGGAAGATCAAACTAAAGGAGAATACTTGTCAGAACAATACTCGCACCAAATGTGTACATGGCGCTTGCGTGGAGAATCTGTTCGACTCACCGTCCGGCGGCCTTTGCCAGAACATACTCTGGTTGCTTGGACCAAGCATGCGAGGAATATAGCAGCTGCAACAAGTTGAAGCAACCTTCTCCTCGTAGTTTCACCTGCCCGAAATCCGCAAAAGTAAAAATCGCAGTGGCAGCTTAAAATCTATCAATTTGGTCAATGGCAAACTGTCTGCATCCTCACATGCATTCTGTTCTTACTCTTTCTGACCTCTTTTGACAAAGCAGCGACAACTGGGTCGGTGGATCATGACAGTACATGACAGTACCAAAGCTTTTTCTGTAGGTTCTCCTCTCTCGAAAGATTGTTGGTGTCTCGCACTAAGGATGCTTTAGCACCTGAGTACGAATTAAGTTCTAAGTTCTAAGCATATGCAACGCAAAGATTCGTAAAGCATGTCTGTCCCATGCTAGATCATGTCCTTGATCTTGCCTAGGTTGGACCTGCTTTGGCACCAGCCAAAGCCTGTTGAATCGTGTGTTTCCAACTAGCACCAGCGGGAGAAAACCGGGCTGCTGCGAAGAACACCATTGTGCAGTGCCTCCCAGTGCGGCATCACCAGGAAGAAGTTCTCAAAAATTGCGGCTTCCTGACATGAAAAATCCGAAGCCACATTCGCGACCCAAAGTAGCTCTCAGAGTTGTCTTAGTACACAAGCCAGTGAATTGCAGAAAAGTTATCGTCTTCAGCGTTCCGTGCACCTGTGTTTGCGCTGGCTCTCGTTCATAGTGACTAAACATGTCTAATTAGTATCTCAAGCTCTTGCACCTGGGGACCCATACTTGGGAGTTATCCGAATATTTGTCACAACACCTTCGTATGCCAAGGCACAGCTTTCTCTGTAAAGTTTCGTGGAGCTTTGGGCCAAACAAAAGCGACTCCAAGCTGGCGAATCGCTTGCCTCATATATGCTTAGGAAGTATACTTGGGGCTGAGAAAGGAAGGCACGTGCAAGATCGCACAGGGCATGAGACAATATAATAAGACACTGGACAGCACTTCCAAACAGAACTTCTGCAGCAACAACTTCTATCTGAAGGCTTCAGAACTTTTATGGATCTTCCTTCCAACCAAATTGTGCAATTGGTAGCAGCATCTTAAAGGTAAAGCAAAACAAGAGATATATGTATATAATTTTGTATATACAGTTCCTACTGTGGTTTCTTCGGCCACCGCTTTCCAGTCAAGCGGCGGATGTTGTTCCCGAGCGATCAGCTCCAGAAACAGGCTCGACATCAATGAACGGCCATGGTCATGACCATGTAACTTCTCCTAAGCAAAATCTGCAACAAAAGCAAAAACTTCTGGCGAATGCAGATGAAAGCTAGTCTGCCAATATAGTAATTTCCATTGATACAGAATGTGCATTGCAGTCTTGATAGAAGACTATTTCATAACATACAATGTGGCGTCTCATTCTACTTTGCTTTCACAGCAGAACTTCATGATGCGCGTGCTTCCAGTCCAACATGATGGCATTACCATCACATGCTACACTTGCGTGCTCGTGAGGTTGCGCTGGGTCGCAAGATTGTTCAGCATGACAGTCTGGTCAACGCCACCAGTGATGCCGTCCTGACAAATTGGGGATAGCACATGGACATGAGAACAGCCAGCGGGGTGGCGGATACCTACGCAAAGCCCAATAATAACAGGGGCACTGTGTCAGCTCACAAATGCATCTGAAGGACCTTGGACTCTCTTGAGGTATTGGACCTGATTCTTCTTCTCTTTTTGGCTCTTTTGATGCTGTTTCTCTAATCAAAACTACTTGCTGCTCTGGATGTTCATCCCGGTCATGCAGGGCAGTGGGCGTGACAGGAACGCTCGTGAAGCCCATCGCCAGCGCAATGGCCACCCTGTGAGCCCCGTTCAAGAGGATGTCATTCCTTGGTGCGGAGTGACTCGCCCTGACCAGTGCAAAACAAGTATAAGTATATACATGCATACATACATATATATATATATATTATATATATATATATATTTATAACTAGATATTATATATATAATATACTGTGGGACTTTGTGGGAAGTCGTAAACCGTAAAACTGTCCCGTGCATCATTGATCTGAGAAGACTTGATGGAATCAAAAAGAATGGAAACTGAGTGACAGCAGTATATAACAATCGAGAACTGGAGTCAAAAGGAAAGTAAAAGAGTGGACCTGACACACGCTCTTGTACAACACAACTCCCGTCACCAAGCTGCTGATCCAAGCGTACATCGCTGATGGCACCTACAAGATTGCAACAGCAAAAGAAAGAACCTAGAAACAAGAATTCAACCACCAGAAACTGTCATTCCACACATGTGTGGATAAGCAACTTCATGAGCATGAGATAAAGCTACAGCATGGCCCAGCAAGGCGCGTGTGAAGCCCAAGTAGTCCATGGAGTCGATCAAGAAGTTGAATCCATGCTCGAAGGCCTCTGACAAGGTTGGGTCCAAAACATGCGATGGAGGACATGATGAGTATCTCCAACAGGACTGCAGTCCAAGCGGATGGTGAGAGGTGTTCTGGTCCGGTTGATGCCAGCAGCCAGTAGCTTGACATGTCTTCTCAAGGTTCGCAATCTTCCACACGTGCCCGGAGCATACTTAAGCAGCCATTGCATTGAATGTGCTATATTATATATATATATATTGTTGTCAGATCCAGGCACATCAGTCTTGCTGGGCCAGACTCCAATGTTTGTTGAGTCTCGGATCATTCCTTTACCGGCTGCACTCCAAACTCAAGATATTGGGAAGCCTCCTTGAGGCTTAGCATTGCCACAGCCTATCTTGACTGGGACACAACTGACGTCAAGTTCTTCAAGTTCTTGCTTGTCTTTATGGTGGCGGGGTGGCGGTGGCCAACAGAAAGCTACACACAACACATGTTGACGGCCCTTCCGTGAAAACAATGACGTGCCGCCAAAAATGAAGCATGATATGCGACATATACAATGTTCGTGGAAACTGCAGCAAACGTCGGCAGGCCTGAACCCACCAACATCATAATGTCTTGCCTGCCTTCTGCTTCCAGTGGTTCCGCCCAAGTCTTATAGCGTAGAACAATACAACATGCAAAAACTAGTGGCAGTACTAGTGGCATGCCCCGTGCATGAGGACCAAATCCTTTGTGGTCTTACTGCCTTCAAGGTTGTCCCTTCGCTTATATAGTCATATCAAAGTTTGCAGACTGAGACACCATGCCAGGCAACTCCATGAAGTATCAACAAGCAAAGACAAAGGTTGACAGCCAAACCCCGATGCGGCCTCCTTCCCAAATTTTTTGCGGCAGGGCTCCGCCACAATGTTGATGTCGAAGGCACAATGCTCTGCCAAAGCTCCCATTGAGATGCCACAGTCTCAGTCTCAGAGACACAACTGATAAAGTGTGACAAGTTCGCAGAAGTTGTCACTGCCTACAACCCTCTCAACAAAGACTGCGTTCAGAACATCAGCCGGTTGTTGCCCCTTGATCTTCCACATCTGAAATGCCACGAAGGAACTGAAGTAAACATCCTCTGCCCACTGCCCAGCCTGCGGGTCTCTTCCTGAACACCCAAGTAGCAAGTTAGATTCAAATCACCGCGCTGCAAACAATTCAAATGGCTGCTCTGTGTGTGTGTGCGTGTAACCTGCTAGTCACATGCAAGGCTTGCTTCCATGTTGTTATCTTTAACTTCTTCGAGATGTGGGCCCCTTCCTTTTCAAAGGCGGTAAAGGCGGTGGCGAATTCGAGTTAGCAGGGGGCACATGGGCACTTGGATGGCATGGGCCAACGAAGACCCATCCAAGTTGCGGTGCAAATGTACCTGGGCTAAGCCACAAACTCAGCTTGTTGAACACGAATCTACACTAGCATCACCCTGAATTGTAGGCCTCGTCTGAGGAGGTTCCAACCTGATCACTTTACAGCTCCTCAACTCTCCCATATCTCCAGTGTGTATGTGTGTGCGCATGCGTTTCACCACCTGTTCCCAAGGGCTGTTGTTAATTGGCTTTGGCTGAAATTCAAGCACTAGATTGGTAAGCATCCACATAACGTCTCGTGGCCATGTTGTTCGACGATTCTTCTATTCATGGCCCGCTTGCATGAGCTACATACATACGCTTATCAGACTGGGAGTGTGGGAGAGACCAAATGCGAATTGATCAAGCTAAGCATGATGTCATGCATTCCTTCTCAAGTGTCAAGGAACGCTCACGTTTCAGCCCAATCTGACGACGGTGGACAGCATAGATCAGCTTGGGCATGATATCAATACCTTTCAAAGACAAGCAAAAGTTTGGTTTGAAGAACCCGAGACAACTTCTTTTCAGGTTTTGGATCAAAGGTTCCGGTCACGTTTTTCGTATCCCTAGTATCCTTCATGATAGCCCTCTCCCTAGCGATGGACGAAGATAAAGGATATGTGGCATAACTACGAAAAGCTTGAATAAAACTCATACAGCAAGGCGCGTCTCACTGTCAGGAGGGATGCTGGGTGTCTGTCCCATTTGCTCCGCAGCACGAGTACAGCTGGACGAGATCGACAAGGTCCATAGGACACTCTCAAGTTTGCAGGGTGTTCCATTCGCACCTGGCCAAAGACATGTGATCTGTGAGGATTCCCCGGATGTGAGGTCAAAGCTTCATATCGAGGATACGATGCGAGCAAAGTTCATGAAAACTTTCTCTGAACTGATTCAATCTCATTTCAGAGCCCTGTGTCCCTCGAAGTCTAAATTACGTCGCACTTGGATTTCCCTATCGTGCAGCCTTTGTCTCCCACTTCTCCAAGAGTTGCTGCAGCAAGTTGGGTCCGTAGACTCTGAAGGCTTTGTCGTCTCGCATGATGAAACAGTCCTCCCCAACCTGGACGACATTATGTTGGGTGCGATGTTGAGATCGTGTCATTTGTTTCTGCATATTCTACCTTGTACAGCACAATTTCATCATCTTTCAATTTGTTCTACAGGTGTGCATTGTGCAGATATACTGTTGTCGAATCCTAATTGGTAAAGTGGGAAGACATGATTTAAAAGAATTGGCTGTATTATTCCCGCAGCCTGAATCATTTAGCGGGTGGAAATAATATTTTGAAAAACGCCCAGGGTGTTGTATAGGGGCTGCCAGCTGACCACCCTCCCTCCCACCCACCTCAAAATAATAAAGTTATTATTTTTAGGTGGGTGTACCCACCTGAGCATAGAATTATTGTGGAGGTAATATAGTTCAGAAATAATAAACCACACAGCATGATAAGATAGGGGGGGTGGTATAGACCACCCACCTAAGTGGGTAGATATATGGGGACAGCTCCTAGGAAAGTGTGCAGTAACAGCAATCGTAGGTGGTTCAAGCGCAACCACCTACAAAAAATAATCGCGCCCTCTTTTCTGCCATTCTCTCTCGGTTTCTCTGTGGTACCGTGAACGTCTGTCCAGTCTTTTTGCCTTGATGGGGCAGCCGATCCGGGAGAATATATGGAAAATATTGAGGACAAGCAAGATCTCTGTCCAAGGCAGGTCAAACAATCGCCGTATTTCAGGGGTGGGGCTGGCCTAAGGGACCTCTGAAATAATTAGTAGATCGACTGATTGACTGGAATGTGTGGATAGCGTGATATGGTCCATAAAATTATTTCAGGGGTGGGGTACCCCCTAAACGACCTGTTAAATAATAAATAAGGTGGGGGGAATGTTGCCAGTATTGGCCACTTATTCCATGGAAAATATGGAAAAGGTTGAAAACATTGAGGGGTTTAGTAGAAAGAACCAGTAAGGGAGGCAAGGCTTACCCCACAGACATCATTAATATATTCAAGTAACTATTTATTTTGGGGGTAGATGACAGGTAGCCCACCTGCCAAATAATATTATGTTTGTGCTCGAATGGATTCTGGATGGATCCCAGATAAAGGTATATAGCCCCCTGATAGGATGGATCCCAGCGAGAATTTGATGAGAGTGTGAAGCCGGCTGCTTTGGCTACCAGAGTTTTGGATCAGGTGTGCCTTGGCTAGTTCAAACTGATTGCAGCGCGACAAACGATGACTTGGTGGCAAAGCATAGCTGATTGATGTGGGAGTCAGACGTTCACGGTCCTACAGAGAAACCGAGAGAGAATGGCAGAAAAGAGGGCGCGATTATTTTTTGTAGGTGGTTGCGCTTGCACCACCTACGTTTGCTGTTACTGAACACGTTCCTAGGAGCTGTCCCCATATATCTGCCCACTTAGGTGGGTGGTCTATACCACCTCCCCCCCTATCTTATCATGCTGTGTGGTTTATATTTTATATCTTGATTGTCTCAGCTCTGTGGACAAGCACATCAAATTATTTTTGCTCTGGCACACGTACCCCTCCACCTGCCAAATCATTTCCAATAAACCCTGCATCATACCTTCTTCCACGGGTTATTGTTATTCTATGTCATTCAGTGCTAAAATAATATTTCAAAATAATATTTCATTATATATATTGCAACATGCCATACCATATTTTTTCTACATGGTAGATATTATTTTGACCCACCACCTACATGCCTTTCCAAATAATACTTTATTGATATTATTTCAAAAGACTTATTTGGAGACGAGACGGTCACCTCAAAATAATTTCGCTCGGCAGGGGCTATGGTGTTGTTTTCTGTTCTTTTCTTTTACTGTATATCTGGTGTGTTTTTTGATTTGGTTTTCCATTGTTCAACTATTGCTTCCCTTTCAGATTCTTGCTCAACCGGATTTGAGGTGTTGCTTCATTTTTTGAACATTTTGGAACTCTCACCTGAAACGCGTTTTCAAAACCCTTTTTTGAAACGCGTCAAAGTCATTGCTCCAAAATACTTTTCAAGCGGGGAGTACACAAGCGCAGGGGAAGTGAATTACACAAACTGTTCAGAGAGTCGGAATAATTCACAAACTTGAAGCCCTCGAAAAGATCTGAACTTGGCTTATTGATGCTTATTGTTCAGTTATTGATACAGTAACAGTTATTGCTTCCCTCTAAGATCCTTGCCTGACCTCTTCTGAGGCTTTACTTGGCTGCTGGAACTCTGACCTGAAGCTGATATTAAAAAAACAAACACCAAGATGGAACCCACGAACCCGAATGCAAACACGTACTCGAAAACAAACTCTCAAACAATTTTTGACACTCTTGCAAGGAACACTTTTGTGGGACACTCTTGTAGGACATTCTTGTGGGGCCGGGGCACTCTTGTAGGACAGTCTTGTAGGACATTCTTGTGGGACACTCTTGTGGGACACTCTTGCGGGACACCCTTGTTTGTCACTCACACTCTTGTGGGACGCTCTTGCGGATCAGTCTTGTATGAAACTCTTGCGGGACAGTCTTGTATGTCACTCTTGCGGAACTCTCCTGTGGGACACTCTTGTCGGACTTTCTTGTGGGACACTCTTGTGGGGCTCTCTTGCGGGATCCTTGCAGGACACCATTTGGAGGACACTTTTGTGGGGCACTCTTGTAGGACACTCTTGTAGGACACGCTCGCGGGACACTTGTGGGGCACTCTTGTTGGTCACTCTTGTGGGGCACTCTTGTATGACACTCACTCTTGCGGAACACTCTTGTAGGACACTCTTGCAAAACACTCTTGTAGGACACTGTTGCGCGTCGCTCTTGTGAGACACTCTCGTAGGACACTCTTGTGGGGCACTCTTGTGGAACACTCTCGTAGGACTCCCTGGTAGGACACTCTTGCGGGACACTCTTGTATGTCACCCTTGTGGGACACTCTCGAAGGACACTCTCTCTGCTCGAACACTGTTGTACTTCAAGTCTACAAAACGAGCGCTTCGTACGAGACTTCCTCCAAAAGTCACACGTCAAGTCTCCAAAACGCGCGCTTCGCACGAGACTTCCAAAAATATCTCGTCAAGTGCAAGTCTTCAAAATGCGCGCTTCGCACGAGACTTCCAAAAATAACTCGTCAAGTGCAAGTCTCCAAAATGAGCGTTTCGCACGAGACTTCCTCAAAAACTCACACTTGAAGCCTGCAACACAAGCGTTTCGTACGAGACGTCCTCCAAAAGTCACGCGTCAAGTCTGCAAAACAAGCATTTCGTTCGAGACTTCCTCCAAAAGTCACGCGTCAAGTCTCCAAAACGAGCATGTCGCACGAGATTTCCTCCAAAACTCACACGTTTAAGTCTCCAAAACGAGCATTTGGTGCGAGACTTCTTCCAAAAGTCAAGCGGGAAGCCCCGTCAGAGCACACGCCAATCCCGATGTCACAGCGACATTCACCTCCACCACATTTCGCGACCTCACAATTCCCTGCGCCTGCCACGAACACTTACGCGTCCACACGTCTAACACGCACTGCACTTGCCACGAAATGTGACCTCCGCCACACCTTGCAACCTCACGATTCCCTGCGCCTGCCACGAAAATCGCACTTCCACACCTCAAAGCCCGCACGAAGTACTGCACCTGCCACGAAAGGTGACAATATCATATCATGTGAGCTTCAACAAAATTTGCACCACACCACACGTTTGGAATGATTTCGACGCGTTCTGAGCACACTCCCGTCCACCAAAATCGCCACAAAAACAGCTTCGGTGCAACATCCTGAACGCCAATCCCAATGTAACAGCCACATCCAACACCACAAAAACACCACTCTCCAAACGCCAATCCCAATGTGACTGCGCAGAAAACTGCGGATCTCACAAAACGCTGCGCCTGCGCAGTGAAATCATCCTCCACACTTCAGATCAACATCTTACGTTTCCACACGTTTCCGCGCTATTTCACACGAATCTGACACATCACGCTTCCATACCAAACCCTCTCCAAAACCTTTCCCCAATGGCAGCGGCCTTAGCGGCCTACCGCGGACGGCGGCGGTCGGTTGCGGACGGTTGACAGCGGCTGCGAACGCTGAGACAACGGGTCGCGAACAAGGCTCTACCCCCAGACCCACAGTTAAACGAGAACCCTTCGGAACTTCGCTACGCGCTCGGGAAAAAGAAAACTATATATATATATATATGTATATATAAGTATTATTACAACTCCTCGAAATCAGGGCCCAAACAAAAATGTGAGAGTGCACCCACCTACCACCCAGCCATCACACACGGCTTTTTCACAGTTGCCAGTGGCTGACCCCTACTCCTACTACTAATAATAAAAATATACTACTACTAATAATAATATACTACTACTAATGATATACTACTACTACTACTACTACTACTACTACTACTATTACTAATGATATACTACTACTACTACTACTACTACTACTACTACTACTACTACTACTA
>CAXAMN010004258.1:187701-207367 GCA_963970005.1 Durusdinium trenchii
AAATGGACACTAGCTTCAGGTCACTGCTTTCACACAACGTCAAAAAGCAGTACTTCTTCAACAAGGTGCACACTACTCCAAGAATAGGCCTGGCAACGAACTGAACCGTGCACCGCGGTGGTGGCACACAAATTCTGGGGATCACCAGCAATGACGTTAGCAGTGTCAGTTTAGCAAAGTGTCTATGAAAATGGACACTAGCTTGTGGTCGCACTATCCTGCTCTCATATGTTGTCATCCTCAGCTCAAGTGGCTTTTGTTGGACCGAAAGCATTATTGTGCCAATGCAGATGAGACTCACACCTAAAGAAAGAAGCATCGAAAGGTACCACGCTTCGAGATCTGCAACCTTGGTTGATCAACCGCGACAACAGGGTCAAACCGATTCTGTTTCAACCTACAATTGGTGCAAGCTAAATCTACACACCCAAAAATTGATAGTACGGAATGGTGGCCCGGGAAATGTGCGTGTTTTGTTGGTCTTGTGCGCAACAAACACACTTGCTTAGATTTGTTTACAAGTTATATATATATATATATGTACGAGGTCTGTTGTTCGGTACCTGCCTCGTATTCCGGAACCCTGTTCAAGCGTATCTGGCGTAGTCTAAGAATACTCCAAGTGAGCACCTGCCTCCTTTTCTGCTCATGTCCCAAGCTTCTGCAGCAAACTGGTTGATGTTCCCATTTCTTCTTAGGGCAAACTGCTAGATGTTGTTTTGCTGCTAGTTTATTTACCCGGGCTTTGTCCACTGGCATTCGCTATTCTTCAAACCAGGACACTAAGACTCCGAACTTGCCTTGCAGAAATTCCAGCTTGTAAAGCAAAGGAGGAAAAATTCGCATCGCTGAAGTGGTCTGCTGCTTTCCTGGAAGGCCTAGGCTCTACAGCGTGGACTGCATGGACATGCATTGCGTTCTCCAGGATGGGAGAACAAAATTAAGAAGAAGAAAGGGCCTCTTTCACAAAGCCCCTTTAAAGGGTGTCTTATTACAGAAGCACTTCATCTTTGTTCTTTCCGTTTCCAGTTTCAGCTGCCATTTTGGTTTAAACTCACATGGCAGTCTTGAATTGGGTCGCTGCGCTTGAAGCCAATTTCCCCGTTTCAGGTAAGGTGTGATCATGCAACATGATTTTTTCGTTTGTCTTTCTTCTTTGTAGCCTGGGTGGTCGGCCGTAGTAAGCTTAAGTAGGAAGTAAGGGGTATTGTAACTATTAAGCTTAAGTAGCTTCTCAGGCTTGGATACCAAAGGGCTCGGGCTTACTGATTTCGTTCCTAGATGTTTGGAAATAAAGGTTGACAACAACAGGGAAGCATGAATTCGCTGTGTCTAACCTTTTCGCATCAAAGGCATTGTGAGTGGATCAAGTGGATTCCCTCGATTGAAGACAGCCAAAAGACTCTGATGTTTCCAAGATGCGCAACTCTTTCAGGAAGGGATCTCCACTTGCTGGCCCTGGCTGGCTATAGGTCTGGTTCAGTTGTCCTCAGATTGGGTTGAGTTGGGCTCGGCCTGGTGGGCGGTGAAGCTGACAGGGCTGGGGTGATACACAGAGTGCCTCAATGCTCTTAGCCCAATCATGCTGAGTGGAGTTGAAAACAAAGGCCCTATCAATGATATAGAAGCACCGAATCTCATTCCATGTATGTATATACATTCCAGAAAAAGAAACACACAAAAATGACTATTCGATAATAGTCAAAAGATGTCAAAAGCATCTTGGAGCACCATGGTTTTCAAGTAGCCCGGTAAGGAGGGGGGTAGGCTGCAAAAGTAGGCTGCTAGTAGCTGGGATGCAGGAAAGCTTAGGCTTCCTTCAGGCGGGAGGAGCTTCCTTGAAGAAGCCCTCGCGCTATGATTTGGTTTGGGGAAACTTACACCGAGGTATTGATGTATTGCCAGGGGGCGAAGCCACATCTCGGCATCGTCGGCCATGATCTCACACAGCTCACCTTAGAAGGTGATACCTTTCTGACATGTAATTTTTTTAGAAACTGTTGACAGAATTCTCCTGGTGACGCGCAAGAGTGGAACGTGAAACAGCTGGTTCAGCGCTCAAAAAGGCAGTTCACCTGAACGGTGTTCTATCAGAAGAAGCATGAATAAACATCGACAGTATAAGTAATACGAATATGTAAACAAAAAAGTATTTATATACCAAAGTCGCTGAAAAGTAACAAAACTTAACGATAAATGATATCATATGATATTCTATCATCCTTTTCCTGTTGTTCTGTGTTCAATGGATTGACACTGCATGGGTAGGCAAAGTCGCAACCGTAGGTGAGGAAGATGGGCTCTGGGCCCTCCTGCTGAGTTGACAGAGGTCCATTTGTCAGTCGAGCGGCCAAAGCACAAAAAGAGCCTGACTCATAATTCATTTAGGCTCTAAATGGCTCCCAGCATAAGACCTAAGGCTATTTCGGAAGATTGTCGCTTTACGGTCTTGTTAGAAACTAACTGGTGCTCTTATCAAGTCACTGTGCAAAACCCCCTGGAGCATGTCTGTCTATTCATGCTGGCGGAATTCCCAAGCTTGTGTTGCAAGAACAAGACAGGCATGGCAAGGATTTTACACAGCAACAGCCGGCATGGATCGGCATGGCAAGAGTTGGCATCTCCTCATCTTCGGATCCGGCTGCTCGGGTCGCTGGAGCCACCAGGGGCGTTTCTTGCAACAAAGAAGCTGTGGCAGCCTGAGATCAGGCAAGTCTGTGAACAATGAAAAGAATCTCGTTATAGATGCTATAGAATGTATTGGAATGTTATAGAAGCAACTCCAAACACATTCCATCACACATTAATTGCAAAAAATGAATTGTGTTGTTGCCAACCCAAAACAATCAGGTTGGTGTAAACCACGGAACCCCCCTTGCATACAAGCAACAATACCACAGGCAAGGCTGAAACACACCAAACCAAAATGAAGTAAGACCCAAGCCATTTCATCCAGAAACCACACACAACGCATCCAAACAAAACCAGCACAGAATTATAGTTATGTAAGGAAGATCGAGACACACCAAGCAAGCCTACAGGATGAAGCTGCAAGCTCGAACAATCGCGTCCTCTTTGACTACCACACACAAATCCCTTTGCAGCAGATTGTGTGGCTGCAGGCAGCGCATTGGTACGCATCAATCGCAATCATTCGCAATCCCTTTCTTCCTGCAGTTTGTCATATTATTGTCTTCACTTGGGCAACATGCTGCTCGATGTACATCTCCTGGCCCACCGATTGGGTGCTGCGCAAGGATTGTCCCTCGTCGTGCAGTGAGTCCAGGACTCAAAGGGCGCGCGCCGTTTTTCCACACTGAATGGGTGGACGACCTTCGTCGAGCTTCATCAAAGATTGACAACATTCAGTCTGCATCCGGCAAGATGTCATCAAGGCCTGCAGAGAGCACCTCGATTCCCTTCTGCCCAAAATGTCTGTTGTAGGCTAGCTGCAAATTCCTTTCAAAAAAATCGTCACATTAAGTGAGTCAGCTGTTCTGATTGCTGGCTTATCAACCTCAAAACAACAAGCAAAGGCAAAGAACAGAAATAGAAACAAACTTACCGGACTTTCTAGCCGCGCTTCGGCACAGGTCCATCTTGCCTACTAAAAAGCGTTGGAAGTCCAAGAAGAGCCCTGAGCTCAGCACTTTCCACAAGTGCCTTTAAGTCAGTTTGCGCACAACCAACCTCAACAGCCTCGACAGCCCGGCCATGTCTTTTCAACGAGCCACAGCTGGTAAAGTTGCCAGAAAGCTTGGCAGGAAGCGCTTGTTCCGGAGGGGCAACAATGGCTCCTACAAAAGGAGTCGACACAGTCGACGAAGAAAGTGCTCGATCAATTTGCAAAGGGCACGACAGCCAATCCGTTTTGTTACGGGCTGAGGCAATACTTACAGTAAGGACGGTCTCGCATATCAAGTAAGAGTGTCATCGCTCCTAGGCCAGCAACACACTTGTCAAATCACATGAGGGGCGTATACTACCTGAAAATACCTGAAAGGGTTTACATTGTTGTCAAGCATCCAGTGCATCAGCAAAATGAAACATTCAACAATATGTTTATGACCCTCCTCTTCGATGCCAGAAACTAGCGTCGACGGCGTAGAGATGTATGCTGCAGCAACTAGATGGCGCACATCCTGGAGGCGTGAGTGGCTTCTAGGAGCAGGAACGAGCAGGAATCGGGCTTGGAGGTTGTCTTTCCTTCGGATTCTGCAGAATAGAATACAAGAAATGCAAATAGGAAAGCAGTAGATCATACTAGCAGCTAGCAATTATTAGCAAGTTGGCGCCAGATGGCGCCAGTACTGTACAAGCAAGCGGACACCTTGATCACACACGGCGAAAGTCCAGTTAAAGAGTGGCAAACAGGAACTGAAGAAGGTCAAAAAATCAGATGAAGCAATTCAATAGAGGTTTGGATCCGACTTTATAGCTTTCATCAGCTTCCCAACTCTTGCCACGGCCAGCCCGCCTTGATGAGAACTTCTTTGCATCGGAGACCCTTTCGCGCTTCTTGAGCTGCCAAGGCTAGGCCTTGCTTCCATCAGTCGTTCAAAGTAGTTTCCTGGTTCCTTGCTTCCATCAGTCGTTCAAAGTAGTTTCCTGGTTCCTTATATGTTTAAACTCTAAACTAGACATCTAGGCTTTTCTTTTCCTTCTTCCTTTGTCGTTTCTCTTTTCTATTTCGGTTCAAAGGACAAACGAAAGCCATACCAACATGCTCTCCGAAAGAAGCTGCCAAAACGATCCAAAAGAATAGAAACACACACTGTGGTTAAAGCCATGTTTATGCAACATGCATAACATGCATGTCTAGTCTATTTATTCATAAGTAATTATTCCATCTGATGGAGTCTTTGTATGTGATGTTGACTTTGTTGTCTTGGACTTCACCAAAAAAACAGCAAAGTAGATTGGATATCATTGGATACAGTATTATATAGCTGGAAAATGATGGTAATGTCTCTGGGAGTTCCGTCGTTTGACTTGGAAAATGAAGAAACATACTCTGCACACGACAGCAACATTCTCCCGCAGACCCACATAGCAATGCCACATCCTGCAAGTGGGAGCAAATGACAGCAAACCCTTACATAAAAGTCTGCAACACAATTGCTACTTCATTCTGTTTAGCTTGGACTGGAACTAGGAAGCACCTGGCCTCACACCTAGAAACCTCAATCCCAAAGAGGTCCTCAGCCTGTCCATTCAAGCCCAGGTGACAGCGTGTTGTGCCAACCACTAGCGGCAGAATAAGAATCCATCCAATAGTCATTACACATTGTCATCGACAACGGCGCTTCACTAAACGGAGGCTTTGCCCCAGGAACGCCTTCAGGGTTGGATGCAATAACGAGAGTTCTTGTTACTTGTTTGGATGGCTGTCAAGTTTGCCACGAAGTCTTATAAACCCTACAGTTGTATCAGATTATCATCAAACGGGTCAGTCTTGTCTGGATGCAGTATGAATCTTGCATATGGCTGTCTTCTGTCTGCAACTGGTGGGAATGACCGAGCGCTATTTATTTGGATACGATGCTGCAGGGGTTAGGCTGCCTGTGAAAGTAGAGCCAGCAAGAATGCTTACATTGAGCTCAGATGTCTGTTGAACAAATTGCGAAGATGATGACCACAACCTGGAACTCTCATGTCAGGCACCGTGTACAAGCTGCAACTGCGCAAGAATTCTTGAATCATAATCATGAATGTTGTATCCAAGGTCATTCCAGCTGCCCCTCGCTCCTTGCAACAATAGCCTCTTGGACATTTTGAATATGTAGGAACTAGTAACTAGAGCATGCTCTCCATAGCTGTTGGTTGTTCGCTGGGCTCATAATTTTCAGGATTGAAGAAGGAGGCTTGGCATACTGATGCCGAAGGCTTTCACAAATGTCACAGTCACAATCCTTGTTGAAAGGGCCGCTGCAGTACCATATCATGCACCGAAAGGCTAACAGTACAGTCGTTTCAAGACCAACAAGCCACAGTCCCATTTGCATCCATTTGCCCAAATTCGGTTTCAGCAACAAGCCCTCAAGTCCTTTTCAAGCCCCAAATTGTGCAACACACAAAGAATAGCAGCTTCAGTTCAGACCGTTAAGATCGCCCGGAAGGCCGCCCTCCCCACTGGCCATGACATACAAGTCCTCCAACCTGCATGTTGCACAAAATTTCCGTGTGCTGCAAGGAACAAGCAACTGACCGACCTCAGAAGTGGCAAGAACTTATATTTATAATCTTATATGTAGTGCTCATGAAGCTCTCCACGCCCTTATTTTCAAAAGCTGTGCTTTGAAGAAATTGGATTCATAAGGTCAAGAATAATGACCTGGAAAACGGGGTCACCCAGAGTGCAAGATAGTGACCCGGGCCGACAATCCTGCCCATTGAGGCCCAGAGCACACGTCCGCACTACAGGCAAACCAGTGAAACGCTGCAAAAAGAAAGGAGGCCTTCTGGGTGCACCCCCCCACGGGTCCATACCCACAGAGCAAACTATGATGCACCCGACACCGGTGTCCACCCTGCCCTTTATTCAGCCGGGGCTGGAGCCCAAGGTAGCACGGTCAAGCCGTTCTAAATCGCAGGACAGAGTGAAAAAGGCCACGCGCTTCGCGAACACCAGGAGGGGCCAAAGAAGACGGGAAACGCTTCCGTCGCTTGGAGGAACCCTTCTATCAAGATCAGATCTTTTCACACGGGTTACGGTCAACAGTCGAAAGACATGGATGGCCGAGCTTTGCGAGCCAAACGCAACAAGCGTGCGCGCACCGAAACACTGGGCGACAGTTCAGTGAGCTGTGCTAAAGCGTCAGCCAGGTAGATTCGGGCAGTTTTTGGACAATTCCATCGTCCAACAACACAAAGGGCCGGCAAGTTATTATATAGTCAAACGAAACGTATGTGTCGCGCCACCTCGCCGAAGCGAATACCATTGGAAGCCTTCAGGCAGCTGAAGGTCATTAAAAAGCTGCTTGAGGCGGTGACGCATGCCCCCTGGGCTGATTGTACGCAAGTGATCACCCGGCGCGTGTGAACGCATGAAGTTAAACAAGGCATGTACAATCCACGAATCTTCTATTACTAAGGATTCCTGAGCTCCGTGTCGCTGGCCACTCTTTGTGAGTGGGAGAGTCCAGACGACCCTTCGCAAGGAGGAATCAAAATGGAAGTCACCGCGCTTTGCGTTAAAAAGCTCACCTGTCCGGGCAAAACGGTCAAAGCCCAGAAGCAAGAGGATCGCAATATCACTCCAATCTCTTTCAAAGGCTCGTTGCGCCAGGGCGTAAACGATCACGGGAGTAAAGGGGAGCGCTCTAGCAGGCAGTTCTGCCCGGCTCCAACTACCGTGAAGTCTCCACGCCCCAGCCAAATGCTTCTTGCATTGCGGGATGTAGTGGCCCAAGCCACTTAGACAATCAGATGCAAAAGCCTTGGAATCACCATTTTGCCATAAATATTCAATATATTCACATACTCGACCATCCAGCAAGAGGAAAGTTGAAGGCTAAGGGTAGTCGTGCAGTTGTAGGAATTCCAGGAAAAGTGAAACAGCTTCAAAATATCGAGTCAGGGTACGTGGGGCGACAACCAAACTTTGTAAACTTCCCAGCTCACGACGCTCCTTTTTTCCTGCACGCGGCGAGCGCCGCGCCAGCACCTGTTTAGGCGCCATCGGAGCGTCTCTTGGCGGGGCCCCCCATCGACTGGGCCCATCGGCCGGGTTCCATTTGGACTTTACCCAGCCCGGGTGGAGCACGACACCCCCCGCGATCAAGATCGCGCCGATCCGACGCAAGGGGTTCTGGAGCGCGCGAGCTGAAGAACGGCCTTTGGCCAAGGCGCTTAGTGCAGTTTGGTTGTCAATCAAGATCACGTACCGCCTGTTGTGATGCTTTGAGTCTCGACAAAGCTTGCGAAGAACGTCCAACACGGCCGCGGTCTCAAGGACGTTAATGTGCTGTCCCGGTTCCTTCCATTGGTGCGAGAGAAGCACCTTCCATACCCAATGAGTCGGATCAACGCTCTGCCTGCACGCTGCTCCCACTGCCATGGGGGCGCCATCTGAGACTCGAATCTCTCCACCATGGTGTGAAGCTGCACGCGTGAGGAGGTAGCTCAGCACTTGTTCATCCGTCATCCATTGCCGTGGGTCGATCAGGCGCGCCGAGCCGGTGACCACTGGCGCGACCACAAGCTCACGCAAGGATCGAACCATGGTGCCCGACCCGGCGAGCGACCCGAAACGCACCTTCCAAGGCTGCTCATCATGTTGAGCTCTTTCTTCCATTTCATGCCAGCACTGCCACAACATGCTGGTGACATCCTGGTCAGCGACCATGTCGTCACTCGCCACCAAGCCTACAAGCAGGCGAGCCACTGCGATAGCTGAGAAACTGTTTCCGATGAGCTGACCCTTTACATCATTCGACAGCTTGACCTTGGCCTCGAGATGGTTGGAAGCGAAGCCCATCATGCGCAGCTGTTCGCTCGGAAGTGGACGTCGTGGTCCATGTTTGTCGGTGACCAAATTTTGGTATGGCTGTACTCTGTAGGCATCGCCTTTCCATCGAGCTTTGGCCTTGTCGCTAGCCTGATCATACCCGGCCGGATCGGTGGGTGGTGATCTCCGTGCAATCGGCCTGGTGAAAGTAGCAAAAGGCTCTTCTTCTGCTTCGGCCTTCTGTGCTCCTCGTTCAAGAAACCAGACAAGCGGTGGTCTTTCAGTTTCGATCTCCACCTTGGTCACCATGTAGTCGCCTCCTCGAGGTGTATGATTCCGCTGCATCGTCAGGTCTGCGCCCAAAACTAGAGGCAAGTTCCTCCGCCAGTACAGCCGCGGCCGGCGGCATCTTCCCAGTTCACCTGCCTCCAGAAGCACTGCCGGAAATCCTATCTTTTTGGACTGGGTCTCATAGTCCGACTGATCCACGACGACGTTTTCATAGAACTCGCAAACTGTCCATGGGCGTAACCCATCGATCGTGCTCACTTCCTGCATACAGTCTCTGATCCGGATCAGTTCATCGAGCAGTCGACTGCTCTCAGCCTCCGCTCCACCCCTGTGCACATTCAGTAGCGAGTGGTTCAAGCAAGGCCACCCTCCAGCAAGAATTACTCGAGTGGCCCGCGGGAATCTCCGCCGTAGCTCCTCAAGTTCCTTCCGTTGGACTTTGTGTATGTCGTCATACCATATTGCATGCCTCACATGCTGTCGGAAGATGCGGCCGCATTCTGGCAAGGCATCAATGCCCACTACTCCTAGGGGTTGAAACCCAAGTAGTTTCAAAGCCTGGGAAAAACCACCGATCCCAGCAAAAGCTTCAATCACCACTGTAGCATCTGCACGGTTCCCTTCAATCATCGACCTCTCATGGGCCAAAGTGTTAATCCTGGCTCTTCCCCATTTTGTGATTGCAGTGGAGATGCATGCTCCTCCTCCATCTTCAGAGGCATCAGTAGCAAGCACTTGCCCTGAGATTCCGCATCGCTGATCGATCCAGTGGGTCGGCAGTGAGCATGTGAGCAATTGCTGCTTCGCTGACCCATGCTTGCTCTTCACTGTTGTACTCCTCATAGACTTTGTCAAACAGGCTTGCCAAAGGTCTTTGATACTGCACTGAATGCATGTTCTTCAACACCACTGCTTCATAGTCTCGGCTGGTAAGGCGGACCACATCCTCCAAGATTGTATCAAGGTTTGCCGCCAAGAGTCCTCGTCTGAACTTGGTGGCACTTCCTACAAGGCCCAATGCTCCATCAACTTCTGCTCCAAGGCTGTTCCATGTAATGCTACCCTCGCTAGCTTTTCGAGGGTCTCGGGTGATTCCTCTTCGATCCATCTCCTGGCGAAGCTTCAGTTGCACATCACTTGGTTTGCCTTCGTAGAGTCCCTGCTCTGTCTTCCATACCACCAAGAGCTCATCAAAGTTGTCCACGTAGAATGAATAGTAGCTGCGAGGGCTCGTGAGCGGCTGCAAAGGCGAAGGCTCATTCATCCGAATCACTTGACTTGACTCCAAACCAGCTGACTTTGCCACTGTTCGAAACCACTCTGGATGAAGTCCACGATGTTATTCCATCCCACTGGTGCTGATTCGCTGATCGTACACGTGGGTAACCCGCCTGCTTCTTTCCATCTCGAAAACACCACCCTGCAGCCTTTCTACTGAGTACAAAATACCCTCGCCATTTCTCCCCTGGGCGGTATAGGTGGAAGCATTGCTTTTGGTCCTCTGCGCAACAAAGGACGACCTCTGACTCATGCACATACAATTGGCCCCACAATGGAGCATAGCCCATTTGCTCTGAAGTTCGGTACGGTACTCGACGCTGGAAGGAGTTGCTTGGGATGAGGTTGACGATCAGCTGCAGTGTACGCAACCACGAACCGTCCTCCTTCATGACCCAGTTCTTGTGAACCCCAAACATCCCATTTCTCACAGGCTCTCCTTTATAGCATAGGGTCTCCTCCTCCACCTCGCGCTCAAGCATGGTGGCAGCGACCAAATGGGAAACGATGCGCTCCCACTCGTCTTGCCCGGCAACCTGAACCGAAGCGAAGGTCCGTGGATCCACAAGCTCCTCGTCTGGAATTTGCAGTAGGTTTGGCTCCTCCACATACTTCTTAAAGCTGAAATCAACGACAGTTGCCAGTTCGACTTTTCCGGCCTGCCCTGCTTCTGGGGTCGTGGACTTGATTGCCTCAAGAGTCAAGGGATAGGACTTGCCTATATTCAGTCCTGTGTACATGTCTCCCAATCCCATTCGCTCTGAGGTCAAATGCCACGTTGTGAGCTCAAGGTCTTCTTCATCACTGCTCAGCCATTTGTCCGTGAGCTTCTTCTGTCTTGCCATTACTTCACGTTGCGCTGGATTCAATTCGCTCGAATGCACCATTACCTCATGCAGCATGCGATCACCACTACCACAACAGAACACGCTGTTGATCACCAACACCTGAAGCCAGGTCCATGCCCCATTGCCGAACTCCTGCGATGCACTCTTCATTGCTTGTAGAGCCTGTTCCTCTGGCACCTCTTCTTGTTGTATCCACTTCTGAATGGCTTGATCGATCAATCTTCTTCTCCTCCTCGCTCATAACAGGAAGCGGCAGCGGCAGGATCTCAGGCTGCTGACGACGAAAAGCCTTCAAAGCACAGCAGCTGAAGACCCGCACAAAACACCCAAGCTTACCGGGGCGAACTTGTAGAGCACCTCTCAAGACCACCCCAATGTAACTCGCCGTCAGCTTGCCTTGGAAGAGATGCGACACCGCGGCTCGCCACTTCTCCTGGCTCAGTTGAGGACTGCCTCGTAGATCCATCGACTCACACAGGCGTTCACCCCATGCCAGGTCTTTTCTGCTGACCACGAGGTCCTGCCCAAGGAGGGCTTGGCGAACCAGGTATGGGTCCATCTGCCCCAGGTATTTTTGACAAATTGGAGATCCTCCATGAACTCGGTCACCGTCTCCAAAAAGGGTCCCAAAGGTCCATTTCCACGTGGGCTGAAGCTCATACAAGTTCACACCTTCACAGACACCCAGCAGAGGAGGTTTGCCTTCCCCAAGACTGCGCTCAGGAAAGACAGGCTCCCATTCCAGGACCTGTGCTGCCCGAGGGTTTTCACGAGGATCCATCTCCTGCTCAAAGAACTTCAGTTTGTGTTGCAGCTTACGCACTGAGGTATCCTTCGAGTACTCCAGCCAATCTATCAAGCTGTTGCAAAACCAGAACTCATGATCTCTCCAATGCGGGCTCTTTCCTAAGCAAGACTCAAACTCCTTGAATATCGCTTTCAATGGCCTGTACTTCATCAGCTTCTCCGTACGGCGCCTGTGGCTCTCATCTGTAGTATCTTCTAGAAGGGCTTTTTTGAGGTCAGGGAAGTCCATAGGGTCGTCCGTGTCCTCCTCGTTTACCGCTTTCTCTTTCCTTTCTTTCCTTTTCCTTTTCCCTTCTTGCCTTTCTCCTGCCCCCCGGGGTTGGCTGGTGCTCGATCTCCTTTTTCTCCTTCTTCTCCTTTCTCTCCCACTGGGTTCTGTGGAGTCCGGTAGTCCTTTTGCCACAGGGGCGTTGCCACTGCGCCTTCTGCATCTGCAACTCCACTTTCTGTTCGGCTTGGGCCACCTTGATCTCCTCCCGGGAGTAGGCCCGCTGTTCGCCTTCCGCTGCTACCAGCTCCAAAAGGCTCCCCTGTGCCCAGTGTCCTTGACTCACAAAGAGTTCCACGCTCTTGATCCTTTGAGCCAGGATGTCCATTGCCTGGAGGGTCTGATTGCTTGCCAGAAGGTCGAGGACTGTCGTCGGGGCGCGCATCTTGCGGAGGTTCCGCATTCCAAGCGTCCCCTCTGGATGCTTGCTCAGGGGAGATCTGGCTCATGTACCCTCTTGCCACTGGGGGAAGGTCCTCTGTCACCTCGGCTGCTCCCCTCCCCACACTCTGGTTCAAGAGGACGTTGAACCGGCGAAGAGTGGCATTTGCGATCGCTCCGGGACGCTCTTCGTGTAGCCGGTGCAGTCGATCCACTCCTTTCGGGAGGGCAGCCAAGTGAAAAAGCGAGCTTGACGATGATGTTTCACTATCACTGCCAGAAGACTCCTTCTCTTTCTTCTCTTCTTTCTTGCTCTTCTTTTTCTTCTTCTTTTTCTTACTTCCCCCGCTTGCATCGCGCCCCAGGCGGAGCACATTGTGACCTCCATCGCCTACCTTTCTCTTTTTCAACACATCTTCCAAACACCTTTGTCTTGTCACCCTCACCTGATTCTGTCTTTTGCTTTTTCTTTGCTTGTTCAACTCCCTTCTCTCCAGTTTCTCGCGCAACCTCCTCCTTTTGCCCGAGAGCTCGAGCAAGCCCTGCAATACCGGCTTCGCCTGACTGCACGGCATCAACGTTGGGCCCCCCACCTCCCTTACTGCCCACCCCAGGAGCTCCTGGGGTGACATCCGGTGAGGTGGAAGACTTGAGGGCGTCTAGTGCCTCATTCACTACTTTTTTTGAGTCATCCTTGAGCCAGGTCACTTTCGTCGCTGAGCGGCCTGGTAGAACCCGAAACACGTCCACATGGATGGGGTTCCGGTACATTGTGCCTGCTGTGCACCATGAGGCCGGCACTTCACAAAAATGCACTGGGACTGGTCGTGTCCCAAACTCATCCTTCAGCCACCATTCATAGTACTGTATCCACCTTCTATTGCCAAGAAGTGGGCAGTGTGAACCTTTCCCTTCTCGTCTGGGCATTCTTCTCCCGCATTGAGCAGCTGGATGATGCCCTGTCCCTGTCTGCTTCCATCATTGTGGTACAACGCCACCTCCATGAGAGTGTCCTTCTCCACCCCCACGAGGTGTTCTGCTGCAGCTTTCCGTCCTGTGCGTCTCCACGGTTCTGCAGCATCACTTGTCATGACTCCTCCTGGCAGAGGGAGGACTTGCCAGACTGGCCTCAACTGAGACCGGCCTGTGCCTCGCCTCTGCCAGGGGAGTCTTGCTCACCGTCCCCCCTTGAAAGAGAACGGCTATCGGGCCGAGAACATCAATCGCACTATCACTGCGGGGGCCCATGAGTTTTGGTCTCACGTCCTTGGATGACTCAACAAAAGTGAGCAACAATGATGCTCCACCACCAGTCATTAGCATTCAAGGAAAGGACAATCAAGTTCCCGAGCAAGTTTAATTTGGAAAGGCCATCTTTGAGCCTCAGCTGCTCTGCAAAGCACTTCATGAGTTCTGGCCTCAGGATGCAAAAATTGTTTCGTGTTTGGTGCAAAGGGTTAGAATGTCATGTTCCTTTGTGTCATGGGTGACAGTTCTGGACCCCTCTCTTTGTGCTTCAAGCGGTGCTGCTCAAAGCGGGCATAAACAATGGTGGTAAGGTTTTGGCATTGCGATTTTGGATGCACAAGCACATCCAAATACGCTTCTGGTGATCTGTTTTGCTTGTCTTAAGCGTTTCAGTGTCTTCCGTTTCCTGGGGCACCAAACCCTAAGATCTCAACTGTAGCAGAGCCGTCTTCACCTTGAAGCCCTGCTAAAACCTTCAAAGATTGGAGTCTGATAAGAAACAAGGAACTGAGCTGCGAAGCAAGTGGAAGCCACGACGGCCGTGACCCATTATATGTGCAATCAAACTGGGCATTACAAACATCAGGTGCCCATCTCTAGAATCCAGTGAATCCCTCTTTGACTTGCAAAATAAGCCAGCGTGGATCTGGAAGGATCAGCTTGGATTCTGAATGATGCACCTGTCAAACGAACACATTCTTTCAAACAATGTTCATAAATATTAAGCAACAATGGCCACTGTGCGTTCTGTCAAGCCTGGGGTGATACAAAGGAGAGGAACGTTAGCTTCTCCTTCAGTTCGTCCTGGCCAATGTGTCCAAGTGTTGCCGTGGGCAGAAATTAGACGCTATTCGGGTGGAGACCATCGCTACTAGAAAAAATAGAAAGAATCACAAGGAAGAAAGGTGTATGTATATATATATATATATTCACCTTTTGTAATTTTTCCACTCCACTGAGCAGAAATGCTCGCCCTTGCGCTACGATCTTGGCCTATGGGCCTATGGTCCTAAGCTGCCACATGAGTTGCTCAAACCAAACCAACACATCGGTACCTAGACCAGCATGAAAGGATAACTTCCCATTGTGTGCCTGCATGTTTGCTCTGGCACACATTGCGTGGTTGGTTAGCTTGCAAAACAAATCACCAAGGCCAGGTCTTATTCTGCAGCAATGGAATAGGTTGGAAACGTGCCTGGAAGCGGGTCAAGCAAAGTGGAAAACTTACTCTTACAGTAATTACAGTATATATCCTACAAAAGCCTTCAGTTGTGCAACATTCAAACACCCGCGGTCGAGTCCATTATCGCAAGGATGCGCTGGGCATCAATGTTGGTCGGCTTCCTGATGAACTCCAGCGGGGCCAAGGGAAGAATCCATGCATGATTCAATCATCCAGTGACAGAAGTTAGCCTGGCTAGGCTGCAAGCAAGGCAAACAATTTCTGACAGCATCTGCCAGCTCATCGTGATCTAGAACTCCAAAAATGCATCAAAGACCGATCCTTCACTATGAGGCAAAGCCTTCGCATGTCACTTCTAACTGTTCTGTTTGATTCGGGAAACGTCTGTCCAACCAAAAAGGCAAACCAGCAAACGGTCTTAAGTCTTATGTGCTTGCAATGTTTATTCTGTGCTGGGACTACTTTCGGTTCATGTGTCCCAGCTAGGTGCAAGCTGAAACGGAGTCATGATTGAAAACACCAAGGCACGCCGTCGGCATGGCTGCGGACAACAGGAGAAGCAACTGGTACAGCAAGGAAATGCAAGAAACACATGGGAACAAGTCACACTCAGCTTCTGCCTTGTCTTTGATGTCTTTTGCTGTGCTCTCTAAAGTGCAAATCAACTGTTCGGGGGGCGAGGGAATGCTAAAATGCAATGCTTTGAGTGCGCTTGCGGTCTTGATCCGTCCATTGATGAGGCTCCTGTTGAGCCCACAGAATGCCTGGAGGCATCGCGCGTGATAAGTGGTTGAATCTTGATTTCAGCTCAATTGATTCAATGCGGACCTGGTAAGACCTCTGAGAAACTCTTTCATGTCATCAAGTGAAGCGATTGCATTGCTGTAAACGTCAAGGCTTCCAGCACTGGAAGGCAATATCAACCAACATGATTTTCTGGACTCTGCCTCCCATGTGCAAGTTTCGCCAAAAATCAAAGAACCAAAATTATTTCTGAGAGGATGCGAGGGCTTCTTCTTTGGAAGCTCCCAGGAAGCCCGCAGCCAAGGAAGCTTTCCTGCGTCCATACTACTAGCTACTTGTTGGCTCACCTCACGGCCTACCCGGGGGCCGGCCTACCCTTCCTACAAAAAACATACAAATATATATATATATATATATATTTGTCTATATGTAATATATATATATTGTGTTGTATACGATATTGTCTATAAATGTTAGTCATTGTTAGTCTATAAATATATTGTGGTTTTTTGAAGCATTGAGCACGTTCACCATAACTTCAAAGCCTCTGCGATTTTCCTCTGTGCCCTGTCGCACCCGCAAAAGGGGTAGTCTCATGTACTCTGCATTTGGCAGAGGGCAGTGGCAAGACCAAGTGTAAAGCCACTAGGAAGCTCCAGAGAGAGGAGTCTGAGTCTCGAAACGTCACGGTGCCTTGTTACTAGTAGCTTGTTGTTAGTGCTGCCAATCCGGTCTTTGCATGTCCCATACTGGACTGTAGGGCTATCACTGACTATCACTCCAAAATGACAAACGACCCAAAATCCATTCTATGTACGGCTGTTCGAAGAGTTGCTTTAACGGCAACAGCCTGGCTCGTCTAAAACGTTGGTGATCTTGAATCAACAGCTGTCAAACAACTACATTCAGCTGACATTCAGCTTTGGATCAGGACCTTCAAAAGTTCTTGTGGAAGCTTGCAAAGCTACCTGAGAACTTGCGCTCAAATTGTAAGGCAAGGTGACAATAGTGCGAAGCTCCACAGCTGCAAGTTGCCATCAAGCATTTAATTTGGTGTTATGTTCAGGAATCCTGCTTTGCCGGTACAGCACAAGCAATTTGTTTAAAGAAATACATTCAATGCAAAGAATACTTGCAAACATGGCAAGTGAAGGTATGATGCTGTGGACAGATTGAGTATTCACATTGAACATCAAGCTGGCAAGTTCTTTTATCAGTTCATGGTTCCTTGAGTCCTCATGCAATAACTTGGAACCTTCCAAACAATAGACTGCGATCTTGGTGTCCTTCCTGATAGAAACTCTTCATTTCAAGTAGGACGGCATAGCAAGAAAAAATAAGACGTCTTGCGATTCTGGTCTCTTCTGAGGTTGGGTTTTCCATGGTGTTCCACAAATGCTTGCATATGCACATAGTCACCCATTGGATCAGTTGTTCCAAGGACGGCAGGACACCGGCCTTCACCATTCGCGTGTGATTTGTGCTTTATATAAATGAAATCCGCTAGTAGCGATTCTGTTTGCATAAAGCACAAGCGGGTCTTAATCTGATCATGGTTTGAGTTCCTTGGATTCCAAACAAACATAGCTTTTCGCAACAGAAAATCATGGATTGGCAGCTGGAAGTGCTTTACAACTGACGAGAAGATGACTGTCCTCTGCTGAGCGTACCAATACTTGTGTTTTGTAGACAATCAGGCTCAGGCTTGTTCTGCAGCAACCTGCTCTGTGCAGAATTCCCAGTTCGGGCCTGCGAAGCACCCTCCAACAATCAAGCAAAGGCAAAGAACTAATCAAATCTAACATCTTCTTGCTCAAGCATATTAAATACGTACCGCGCATTGATTTCTGTCGAGTGCGCAAGTGAAGCGCATGATTGTCGTACACCTTGCTGTTCAATTCGTGCACAGATTATGTCCATAATATGCACATATATGCACCATCGGAGACAAGAAACGTCAATTAAACCCGCTGATCAAGCATGATCCATACACATGTGCACCACATATGCTAAAGCCATACAACATTTATACGGTATATAATGCCCATGGCCAAACAGCTCAATCCGCAAGCAGCAAAAGTCATAAACGGGCGGCCAGTGTGGTGCAGTTCTATATATAAGTGTCTTTTGTAGGCCTGCAAATTCACTGTGTTTCTGGCTACATGATATATATATATATATATACATATTATGCAATATATACTTGCAATCACTAAGTAGTGGTTGTCAACCTAGCTTGCAAATGTCCCTGACTGACCATTCGTCATCGAGTTCGAAGCGCCTGTGCATCTGCCGGTGGCTGTGCAGCTACAGGCTGCGCCACAATGGATCCGCTGGGGGTTGGCGCACTCGGTGTCATTACTCCTCGCTGGACCTCGTTGTGCAGTGGGCTCCAGGTTTGGAAAATCCTCAAGATTGGTCCTCAAACTCTAGCAAACAAACCAAACTTTCAACTGCGATTTGGCCCAGCAGTACTTTGTCACAAGAATATAGAGGTCTTGTGAAGGATTTATGGTTTTCTCAATATCCTCCCAAGAGAAGACCATAACTCCTCATATACACACTCAACACTGTTGCTTGCAAATGTCTAAAAAAATGCCACGTGTGCTTTATGCTGAACATATCTGAACATGTTCGTTTCTTGCTTGGATGCACCACGGCTTGTCCACACGCAGTGCCAAAACGCCTGCGTCTCAAGACATGGTGTGGAAGACCGCAGTTAGATCACCCGAACTTAAGGCTTGTGCGCTCGGTGTGACAGCTTGCTGGGCCTTGGAGAGACTCCAAACAATCCACTGTATGCAGCATTTGAACTTGGGTGACTTTGGACTCGGACGTGCTCACTGTACCCACAACCATTGATTGCTCTCTAAGAGTCTAAGAGGCCCAATTGCAAATCTAGTCTGCACACCCCCACACCGAGCACTGCTGCTGCCTACTTTTAAAGAAGCAACACTGGAATTGGAAATTGTCAAGTTTTCGCTTTCTGAAAGCTCGAAATGTATGAGTACAAAGGAAACAAGATGGAGCCCACGAACCCGAATGCAAACACGATCGAAAAGCTACATATGTCCAAATGACACTCTTGTAGGACACTCTTGTGGACACTCTTCTAGGAAACTCTTGTGGGACACTCTTGTGGGACACTTTTGTGGGTCATTCTTGTAGTAAACAATGGCGGGGCACTGGGCACTCTTTTAGGACACTCTTGTGGGTCACTCGTGTAGGAAACTCTTGCGGGACACTCTTACGGGACACTCTTGTGGGACACTCTTACGGGACACTCTTGTGGGACACTCCTGTGGGACACTCTTGTAGGCCACTCTTGTGTGGACACTTTTACGGGACACTCTTATGGGACAGTCTTGTAGGACACTCTTGTGGGTCACTCTTGTGGGACACTCTTGTCGGACACTCTTGTGGGACACTCTTGCGAGACACTCTTGTAGGACACTCTTTTAGGATACTCTTGTGGGTCACTCGTGTAGGAAACTCTCGTGGGACACTCTTATGGGACAGTCTTGTGGGACACTCTTGTGTGACACTCTTGCGAGACACTCTTGTAGGACACTCTTCTGGACTCTCTTGTGAGACACTTGTGTAGGACACTCTTGCAGGACACTCTTGTGGGTCACTCTTGTAGGACTGGAAGAGATGTGCAGACCAGATGTGGAGCCAAGGTCTGAAAAAGCAGGCAGCAGGGTCGTTTGATCAATCAAGCATCCTGATGTCTTTGTGCACTTTCTTGAGTCTTTGACCTCCTAAGACGGGGACCGCAAGAATCGGCGCGGAACTGCACCGGCGCGCGTCCGGGGCCTCCTACTCACAATCTATATGCCATGCTGCCTCGAGAATGGCCCCTTGCCCGTATGAGCGTCTCCATTCGGCATGTAAGCGTACTGCTGCGGGTTACCCTGCTTCGACGCCTCGCCGAGCTAAGTTTCCGAGGCCACGACTTTGTAGACTTGCCCAGAGAGGTGGTCAGAGAGGTGCACAGAGATGTTAGGACACTCTTGCAGGACACTCTTGTAGGACACTCTTCCGGGTCACTCTTGTAGGAAGCTCTTACGGGTCACTCTTTTGGGACTCTCTTGATACCACCAATCATCCCGCTCACCAGCGACACGCCGCGTTTACACCAGCCTGTTTCGCGCTCCCCAGTGGCACGG
>CAXAMN010004258.1:207377-252193 GCA_963970005.1 Durusdinium trenchii
ACACGCCGCGTTTACACCAGCCTGTTTCGCGCTCCCCAGTGGCACGGCGCCACGCAAACGCACTTTCCACACAGGCCGCGCAAATCCCAATGGCACTGCGACATCACGAACGTCGGACGCAAACATATCACATGATACCATCAATCCTCCCCCTCACCAGCGACACGCCGCGTTTACACCAGCGTGTTTCGCGCTCCCCAGTGGCACGGCGCCAAGGCCGCGCAAATCCCAATGGCACTGCGACATCACGAACGTAATTTCGCCACATGGTCTGCCCATACACTACAAGCAAACATATCACATGATACAACAAATCATCCCGCCCAGCGACACGCCGCGTTTAACACCAGCGTGTTTCGCGCTCCCCAGTGGCACGGCGCCACGCAAACGCACTCTCCACCAAGGCCGCGCAAATCCCAATAGCGCTGCGACATCACGCATGTCGCGTCGCCCCACCGTCTGCACATACGCTAGAAGCAAACACGTCACACGATACCACACATCATCCCGCTCACCAGCGACACGCCGCATTTACACCAGCCCGTTTCGCCCTAGTGGCACGGCGCCGCGCAAACGCACTTTCCACCAATGCCACGCAAATCCGAATGGCGCGGCGACATCACGAACGTCGTGTCGCCACACGGTCTGCCCACGCAAAAGAAGCAAACATATCACATGATACCACATATCATCCCGCGTTTACACCAGCCCGTGTCGCGCTCACCAGTGGCCCCGCGCCACGCAAACGCACTTTTCACCAAGGCAGCGCAAATCGCAATGGCACTGCGACATCACGAACGTCGTGTCGCCGCACGGTCCGCCCATACACTAGAATCACTAGAAGCAAACATGTCACATGATACCACAAATCATCCGGCTCACCAGCGACACACCGCGTTTACACCAGTATGTTTGGCGCTCCCCAGTGGCACGGCGCCACGCAAACACACTTCCCACCAAGGCCACGCAACTCCCAACAACATCACGAACGTAATTTGGCCACACGTTCTGCCCATACACTACAAGCGTCTCGCGCGAAACGTTCTCCAAAAGTCACGCAAGCATTTCGTACGAGACTTCCTCCAAAAGTCCTGCTTCGAGGCTGCAAGACGAGCGTTTCGTACGAGACTTCCTCCAAAAGTCACGCGTCAAGTCTCCAAACGAGCGTTTCGTACGAGACTTCCTCAATAAAAAGTCACACGGCAAGTCTCCAAAAGGAGCGTTTCGTACAAGACTTCCTCAAAACTCACATGTCAAAGTCTGCCAATCGAGCATTTCGTACGAGACTTCCTCCAGAAGTCAAGCGGAAATACCCATCGGAGCACACACATCACGCAGCCCTGCAGTTTCGCGACTCCAGCCCCTCCAAACAACACCCGCTCACACGCCAATCCCAATGTCACAGCGACATTCACCTATACCACAACTCACAACCTCACAATTCCCTGCGCCTGCCACGAATCTTTCCGCGTCCACACGTCTAACGCGCACAAAGTACTGCGCCTGCCACGAAATGTCACCTCCGTCACACCTCGCAACCTCACGATTCCCTGCGCCTGCCACGAAAATTGCACTTCCACACTTCAAAGCCGGCACAAAGTACTGCGCCTGCCACGAAAAGTGACAATAGCATCTCATGTGAGCTTCAACAAAATTTGCACCCCACACGTTTGGAATGATTTCGACCCGTTCTGAGCACACTCCCATCCACCAAAATCACCATTTCAGCTGAGACTTGTCACGAAAACAGAGCTTCGATGCCACACCCTGAAACGCAAACCCCAATGGCACGGCCACATCCAACACCCCAAAAACACGACTCTCCAAACGCTAATCCCAATGGAACTGCGTAGCAAACTACGGACCTCATAAAGCGCTGCCTCGACAATTCAACATCTTACATTTCCACACGATTCCTCGCTATTTCACACGAATCTGACACGTCACGTTTTCATCCGAAACCTACTCCAAAAGCTTCCCCCAATGGCAGCGCCTTAGCGCTCTACTGCGAACGGTTGCGGACGGTTGGGAACGGTTGCGGACGGTTGCGGACGGTTGCGAACATAGAAACAACGGGTCGGGAACAAGGCTCTACCCCCAGACCCCCAGAGTTAAACGAGAACCCTTCGCTACGCATTCGGGAAAAAATATATAAAGTACTGACCAGTGCGTAGGACAATCTGGTTGCAAAACTCGGCTACGCAATCGCACCCAGGATTCGCTCAGAGACATGGTCTTTGGACAATGCTGTCTGACGTCTGTCAGCGCAGGACTTTTGTCCTATTGGTGAGTGATGGGAGTGTTGTATGTGTTCCTGCAGAAGCAGCTAAGGTTCATACGCTTGGCGTGACAGCTTGTCGAGCCTTAGCTGGCAACACTCCAAACAATCTGGTTGCACCAAAGCTTGAATTTTGACACAAACATTGCCAGGTCATTCCTTCCTCAGTGAGCTTGCCACAAATCCAAAATATCTGCCGCTTTGGTCTTCGCAACTGACGGTCGCTTGTAGCCTCTAGACTTAGACCTCTAGAATGTGCTGACCTTGTTATTGTTGTCATATGTCGTCGTGAATTGGTTACTGGGAGCTATGAAGTCTTCAGCATGCACACCCGTCAACGGCAGAAGGCTCAAAACTGACGCGCTGCAACCAAAAATCAGTTGCCCACGTTGCATTGTTCCAAGTCAAGTTTCTCTAAGACCCTTTCTGCGCTAAAATATGCTAATATATGCTAATATATTGCCAAGTTGTAGTTAGCACCCTTCAACAATTCGAACAGTTCCAAAGTTTCTGGATCGCCGTCATGTCGTTTTCCATCAGTTTGCAGCCAGATTGCCCAGGGGTTCGGCATCACTCGGGTAGATGGAGCCTCACCGCACGGCTAAGTGTCCGGTTGCCAAAAGTGGCAGGTAGCTCTCTACAGCAACTGTTGTCGGAGTTGAGAAGTTGGTTGTTATTGCTCACTGTGAGGACACTAGGAAGCGGTTCTTCGGTTGGACCATGCCAAAAAGAATTTGCTGAATAGTGTGTTGAAATTGAGAACCTCCCGCTGTGCAAAGAATTTCACTGAAGACATGTCATGGATGGTCTTCACCCGCATGTCATGAGAGTTGATTTACTGGCTTTTCAATGTGGCGCTGACCCACGCCGTTGTCATCCGCTCACCGTTGTCTCTAGCAGGTGGTTGCAGCTAGCTGATGTGGCAGCTGTGAGGTCTTGTGAGTCTTAGGAGTTCAATCTGGCTGAATCGTCTTAAGGTCTCTGGCATGGTTTATTTGGATATGCCATATGCTTGAACTGTCGCTTGAGATTGAGATGAAACTCCAAGAAACTTGACAAGATTGACCCACACAACTGACTGTCGCCTGCGGCGTAGGCTGTGAAAGAAGTGGATCGCGGCGCTGCCGGCGCTTGCAGAACTGCGTGTAGATGAATACCTGGGCATACCGACATATATCGGCTGAAAGTCGGCAGTTACACCAGATTCGTCCTCATTCAGTTTCCCAAACTGTTTATTGGGTGATGTTTTAGTCCACGGCAACACAAGCAATGTTCATAGAGCCACATCATGCTAGCTCCAGATCCCGAGTCACCATCCCTTTGGGAGATCACCCTGTTCAGTTTTTTGGCAGGCAATTCAACCATCCACAAAGGTCAGAGTTGAGGGACAGGCGGCACTTCAAGATGTACCAGTACTGTAAGCAAAAAAAGGAGGACAGGAGAGACTGAAATGACTCGCTACACAGTAGAGCCTTGATGATAGACTTACACTTTGTAATTATATACTTGCGGTGATTCATTCCCTAATTCAAGAAGCTACTAGGGGCTCCTGGCATTGCTACTAGGAGCAAGGACGCTACTAGGGGCTCCAGATTCACATGAGATTAAAGAAGATCGAAATGTCTCTGGAGCATCATGCGCAAGCCACGCCAAGCCAAGAGACTGCCACACAGCAGGCGCAAAGGAGCGCAAAGAGCAGTGCCGCCTCAGACCAGAAGCAGCGTATGCACAGTCCAAGACAACGCATGGAAACAATTCCCTGCCTTTAAGGGTGAGTGGTTCAGTAGACTGAGAATTGCTGGCCATATAATCCAAACCAACCAAGCACTTCGAGGAGGGAAAACACGGGTGTGGGTGTGGCGAGAGCAAAGTTTCAAAGAACTGTCTAGGACTCCGTTTTGCTTCATTCACTCCATACCAAAAAAACAAACGAGTCAACTGACCTGAGTGCGACCAGATTTCAGCTTGTGCTTGACCCTACATTCCACGTCAAAGCTCTAGGACAAGACTACAAAATGAAAAATTATCAATTGACCCACGCTGCCCCGCAATGAAGGAGAACCGAGCAGCCACGGTTCCAGGGTCAGGATCGAAGGTGCCGGGCACCACCTCTGGGGTTGATGAAAAGCGCAAGTTGAACTTGCTCAAAGCATCCAGAGAGGATGATTACAGTAAAACACTTCTTTGTTGCAACTAAAAAAGAGTTGGAAACCAAAAATGTTGCAGCGCCCCCACTGCACGCCTTGCCCTTGTCCAAGACAGCATAGGAGGCATCGGACAGAATCCCGCACTCTCCTCCAAAGATGCGACGTGGCAAGCGATCTGTGTTGCGACGGAATTAAACACTTGCTGGAGCCTTTGAAGCAACATAAGCAATACCAAAACACATTGTCCCTGAAGGAGCCAAAGAATGATCTGCCTTGAGCGGATGTGGCATCATGTGGTCTGAAAGAGGCTCTTCCTTGAAATTTATGTGGTGCCAGAATTAAAGTGGTGCAGCTTCGCGCTTGTCATTTTCCGCTTTGCGGTCTCTTGTGCAGTAGCAACGCAATCAGGGCCATGACTTACAATTAGAATATATTTAAAACTATATATATCTATTATATATATTCATATGTATATATATATAATCTTCAGGTTGAGGAGCCTAATTGAGCCTGGTGGCTAACTTCAAGTGTGACCCATCCTATCCTGAACCGCCAACTCCGCGAGCTAGTCTGCCAAAACCTCAGCATGGCTCGAGCACAGAGAAACAGGAAAAGTAGCCTTTAAGCATAATAGTTCTTTCGCAATCCAATCGATTCCGTTGGTATCCAGGATTGGAAAAATGTCTTTCGGGTCAGAGACAATACGTTGGTGTTTCGGTGATGAGCATTTTTTTGTTTTGAAGAGAATGCATCTCAAAAGTGAAGAATTCCACTGATCATCATCGATCTATATTCCTGTAAGGTTAAGATTAAGAAAGGGGCTTGGGGAGCGACCACTAGGCTCGAAGACTGGATTTGTTTTTGACCCTTTACTTTACTTGTTGATGTTCGCTCCTGATCTTTTTTCATTTGATCCTGTACAGCCTGTACATTCATTTTTGTTGATCCAAATGCCCAATGTAGGCATATAAATATTCCTCACATGGGGTGTCTGGAACCCTGCCTTTGTGGATCCTGGTGGCATACGCATCACACGCGGTTCGGTCCTGCAGCGCTGACTGGCGCGCAAATGATTTTCCCGGGCGATTCAAATGGGTCTTTCTTGTTGGACCGGCTTTTTTGGGACTTTTGGAACCTAGAAAAATTCCAGACGATGCATGCAAACAATATGCCCTACACTTGGTGGTTTGTTTGGTGGTGAATGTTTGTCATATTTACTTACATGGATCGTCTAGCATTATGACCAGCTGAATGAAGCTTGGCATTGGACATTGGAAAGTCACACAATTAGGAAAAAGATGAAAAAAAGTAGATGAACAATAGGAAAACAAATAGGCCCAAAATTAGGAAACAAGTCGACAACAATAAAAATTAAAAACATTAGGAATGAGGAAAACACATAGGACGCAAATCTAGAAAACGCAAAACAAGCAGCCAGGCGAGAAGAAACACCAGAAGCAAAGATACCACAATAATAAGGATCAATACCGCAAACTGAATAGGTAAGGCGAACTAAACAATCATCAAGAATGTTCAAGGGAGGGTGATGGGGAGGGGGGTCGAGGGGCGGAGGGGTCGCGGCCTAGTGCCTAGTGTTCCTACTTTTCTTACTTTGCGTCCAATTTTCCTATGTTTCCAACTTTAGCCCACTCTTATGTTTTCCTAATTTTTCAAGGCTTTGCTAGTTTTGGAAAGGCGAGACCCCGAATGGAATTTTCTGGGGGCCGTCCTTGCTGGCCTGGATGTTTAGACTCTCGTGGTCGAGCGCCCCCGCCCCCCCAGAATTCTGCCAAGACCCAGCTCCTGAGCTCTTTGTTTATGGTTGGGCTTCCTTGTGTTTCCTTTCTTGCTGCTTCTGTTGTTTCGTCCTGGTTGTCTTTCTCCTTTTTGCTTCGACTCGGGTCCCACACACAACCACAAACACACAAGCATGACAACCACAAACACAGCCACAAACGCAACTACAAACACACAATCACAAACACACAACCACAAACACTATCACAAACACATAACATAACTAACACAACCACAAACACATCCGCAAAAACACAGCCACAAACACACAACCACAAACACAGCCACAACCACAACCACAACACACAAGCACAAAGATACATCCACAGCACACAACCACGGCACACAACCACAACACACAACCACAGCACACAACTGCAGTACACAACCCGAGGACCCACAAGCAAAATCGAGAACCGCAAAAGTCACGACCATGGAACATGCTCCTCACCATGGCATGAAGACAATAGATTGAAAAGTCATGGTGGGGATCACTCGAAGCAAAATAATGTTGATGCGGTTTTTCCTATTTGGGATGCTATTTATTTCCTGTTTATTTTGATCACACCCAGTGGAAGCTGAACTTCCTCGTGATAAGTCTAGTCTAGCATATTAACCAATTAACCACCCAAAATGATATCGGCCGCGTCTGGGATTGGACCCAGGGACCGCTCTCAACCAGTCCAAAACAAACATGTTTCTCCCAGGGAATCGCAGCAGACTTTCGGGGTCTCGGAATGGGGCCTGCCATTAGTTCAACTCCTCCCCAAGCCAACCACTTCTTGTTTGGTTGCAACTCCCTGTGAGGAGCTTGATCACTTGGCATCCGCCGATTTATGGTTCGGATCTGCCCCGCCCCGTTCGATTCACCGGGTCGCCGAGACAGCGGAGAACGACGTTTGAGGGTGATTCAGAATTCATATTTGAGGGTCGTTGCATGCAACTCGTGAGCTCAAAACAAGCCCGACCAATCCAGTTGCAGCTTAGGCACCATTTTCGCCCCACTGCACACCCCAGGAGTTCTTGATGATCCAGTAATTCTGTCCTGCTAGATGGTGTAAGCCTAGCACAGTCGAACCGGTCTGCCTTTGCATAGAAAGGCTGGCAGGTGCCTGCTGCCGGTCTCCTCCACTGCTGCCATATCCAATCAGGAGGACACCGTGGTCAAGCTTGGCGCCACAATCTCCTCCAAGGATGCCACCTGCTCGCAGAAGAGATCTTCATGCTTCGACTGCAATGGTACAGTATCTCTCTATAATTTTGACCTAGGGTATTCTTGTGCATTGCTCTAGGCCCTAGGCCATTCTTTGGAAACTTGGCCCTAGCTTACATCCAAATCCTCTTCGTGGTGTATGTGTTTAATGTATTTGCAAAATCAAGCAGCAAATTGTTCCAGCTTCTTCAATCTGGGGTCAAGGCCAGTGTATAGCTGGAACCTAACCATTGGTTCCACTCATCAAAGTCAAAAAAGAACCTTCGGGCCTACACTGCTACACCTGACTGCTGTGTGGGCACTCATGACACATTGTTTCATACAAGTGATTTTCTCCTCTTGAAACAAACACCAACCCCAGGGAACTCTCAACATTTGCAGTCATCTTAAACATCCTGGACTCAAACCAAATCATCATGCTTTGCAGCAAAACTGTCACGCAGGATCACAGTGCTTTTCAGGACCAACGCAAACAATCACAGAAGCTCACAGAAATGTTTTGTGGCACACACTCGCAAGAAAGCATCCTAGTTCTTGAAGTTCAAGCAGGCGTTCCCATTCTAGCCAAGTCTAGTGCAAGTAACACCAGTGAATCGCCATCGATGGCCACTGCCACAGGCTGTTGCGCTACAGCTTGCATCAACGCGTTCTCGCTGAGCTGGGCCACCTGCCTGAGACCACAAAATCAACTCTGAGGAAAGCATATCTGCAATGCAATGTGTCTATCTCTCATCCAAAGCATCTCCTAAGCTCGGTTCTGTCTATGGAAATCCTCCTTTCTCTTGCCCTGGGACACCGCACATGTATCCGCGCACACCACCCGGCGGAATCACCTGCTCGCATCTACTCGCCTCGCAGCTACCTTGCACCTTGGCTTGGAGGGCTTGGCCAATTTGAATCGGGTGGTGTTTGCCGCACTGTAAATTTGGTACCATCCCATTAATCTCCAATTGCTTCGTGAAGGCGTTTGTCAAATAACATTCCTCGCCCTTTTGGTCATCCGAGTTGTTTTGAGTCTTGCCTGAATTCTCTGTCAGGTTGACTGATGATCTTGATATATCTTAACTGTCAAAGCATGTTGGATCTTTTTGGAGGTTCAAACCTTAACATGTGATCCTTGCAAAACATTACAACCAAAAACTACAAAACATGTAACAGCATCCGTGAATCTCTCAATAACTATGTGACTCTAGTTGCGAACGTGGTCCCAGGGTTTGCTCACTGCACAGAATCTCCATAAAGAAATGTGAAGCTTCTCTTCATTCATAAACTGATCGCGAACTTCATGAATGTCCAACGGTTTAGAAACTTGTTTTTTCTGCAGAAGTTCGGCCCAAACAACCCGAAGGTGTGGAGTTAAAATGTCCTTCAAGTTTAACATTTAAAATAAATGTTGAGAACCCGACGAAAACATGCAAAGCGAACCCATTTCATATAGAAGAATCCGAAACGTTTCAGGACCTCCGCCGGCTTGCGGGACCAATTGCACACCGAAAACGGACTTCAGTGCCTGCGCCCTCCGGCTCTTTGCCCCAGGTGCTTCCGAGCCACCGCCTTGTAGTTATAGGATCTTGCAGTGCAAAGCCCCTTGTCGCGCACATAGGTGAACCTGCAGTTCGTGAAAAACAATCAAGAGCGTCTACTTGCTTGTTATACATATTTCAAATACATGCTAATTATTTAAACACATGCCACAAAGCCAAAGCACAAGGCATACAAATGACATCAGATAGAACACAAATAATAACTTGGTGATACTGTGACCCTTAGGATACAAAGTTTGCTAAGTCCAACTGTCGATTGGATCCGTGTTTACAGCTGGATAGATGATGAAGTCTGCCAAAAGTTCCTGAACATCTGCGCAGATCAAAGTTCCTGGAGTTTCTGATTGCAACGCAAACCCAGAATTGGCTGCAAGGGTCGTTGGCATTTTTGCTCGCATTTGGCAGGCCCTGAAACCAACTGCCAAGCTCCAGGCCCATTCATTGGATTGCCACCCTTGCAACCCATGTTTCCATAATCTGTAGCGGCACAGTCCTTCGGCTGCAGTAGCACATGACCCCCCCAACCCAGTTTGCCTGTTTGAGCCTCAGCCTCTCCTCTATGCGCAGATATTTCACTTGGATGTACCATTGTCTTCTTGGGTCTGCCCGTCCAGAAGCTGCTGTTCTGAAAGAGTGTAAAGGTTTCCACCAGCGACCTGCCGAGTGTCAGGCTGGTCGCCAATGAAGTTTCATAATATGTAAGTTCAGAAGCAAAAATCAAAAAGTGGAAGCAAAACCCGCGTGCCGGTGCACTGTAGTTCTGCACAAGATCGATGCTCTGCTATGCGTCCAAGCACACGACTTGAAATGCACCTGCCTTCCAGGCCCCTTCGATAGCTCCCGCCGTGGCAAAAGTCCAACAAGCCCCACAATGGCCCTGCTGCTGCACCTAAATACGCCGTTGGCTTGTAGTTGAATCTGCACATTTCTGAACGTGACATTCAGTTAGCTGTCACCGCTAGCAGTCACACTATCTGTGGCAAACTGAAAGCTTTTCAATCTCAACAACATCTGAAATCGAGAACAACAAATGATCCCTTGACACACGAAGTTCAGGAACCGAAATGCACCTCTCAAGCGCACATGACTTTTCCGAAGGCGTATCCGGATTGGCTCTAGCTATGCGCGCCCGCCCTTGCTTGAGCGCACAACCACAAGTGAAAACACATCAGCATCGATCGATCGTCTCGAAGGTTTCGTGCCGAAAACTCACATCGGTGGGAGCTTAGCCAGGATTGCACCTGTTGCATGGTCTTTTGCAGACACTGTTCGACCCACCACATGTGCGAGTTCGATGCCAGCATTCACCGGAGGGAGTCACGTAGATCGGCCCTGGAGCTGTCATGACTGCCAGTCCCGAAACAGCACCGGTCCTCAACACCTGCACTGCTTCATTCGCCAACATCAACTCACCTTGAAGCCGGAGGTTTTCCTGTCTCAAATCATGGTTCTTCTTTTCTTCTCTCTCCAGATCCTTCAAGATGCTTTCACGCTCTCGCTCCATTTCATCCTCAAGCTCATGGAGTTCCAGCTTGAGTCGGGCGATCTCTTCATCTGCCTTGGACTGCGTCTCACCTCTGGTGGGGCAACAAGAAAACACAAGCCGACCAAGGAACCACAACAATGTCAATGCTCCGACAATGCTCGACACAATGAGGGCCTCAAAGCTACCGAAACTCCAGTCATCATGAGTGGATGCAGCGGCCTTCGTCACCTCATCTGCCATGATCAGCGCAATCAAACTCTGCGCTATGTCAGAACGTGTGGTGCGAGTCTCACGGATCGTCTTTGCTCGCTCCTCCTTTGACTTCTTCTTTGCAGCAACGAACCCTTCATCAGCAACCAACTGTATGTGGCTACCACGGTATCGTTCAACAAAGTTCTGTCGAGCTCCAACCTTTGTCAAGCCATCTGACAATTGGCGTTCACTTGAAACCCAACGCCACTGACAATGTAAATCTGCCAGCAAACTTTTGATCACCAAGCCCTCTATTGCAACACGTTTGTCTGCTGCTTGCTGAATCGTTTCACGATGCACAGCGTCAAAGAGTGCTTTGCAATCTGTCACCATGGCTGACTCACCTGAAAGGCTGTCCTTGATGTCCTTCAAAGCGACACCAGGCCTCCGAAGACATTCTGTAAATGTCTTGACCATGAGGAGCTCCTCCAAGGCTGTGGCGCATGCCTGACACTCAGCGGCTAAAGAGCTCCTGCAAACTCTGGGGACTTTGAACGACCTCCAAGCAACAATGGATGCTGGCCGCTTCTGGCCCTGCAAGACTCCTTTCTCACAAGCCAAAATCATGAATCCTCCTTGCGAGGTATGATCTGACCTCACGCTGAATGCAGCATCTGCATAGCAAACCAGGCACAAATCACTCAGACTTTTAGCCTGACCACGCTTCTTTTCACCAGCTGGGCAACCAAGAAACTTCAATGTAACTGCTGCATTCGACTTTGCAAAACGCAATGTCTTGTTCAACTCACGAAGATGCAGCACCTTGCCCTTTGGAACTTCACCAGCCTGAATGCTCATCGAAGCGCACAAGATCGGCATGCCCTGGGTTGCAGGCCACTGTAGTGCACCTATGAGGCCACGAGCTGCACTGACCTCTTGTGGTGTCACACTGTCTTCATCTTTTCGACCTTTGTGGATGGTCATCGGACAGAGCTTCTTGATATACTCTTCGTAGCTGACCTCAATGCCATGCTGATTCCTCAGGATTGTTCCTCCGCAGTACTTCAACGACTGATCTTCTGACAACTCGTCCCATTTGCCAAAATTGAAATCTTTGCGAAGGAACTCAACTGCCTGTGCAAATTCAGCATCTTGCATGCTTCCAGCCAGCAACATGTCATCAACATGTAAAATCAACATGCCTGTCAAGCTCTGATCCTTGCTGGATGGCAACACGAAGCAGCACTGATCTAGTGGATGGCTCAACCAACCACGCTTTGTCAGCCTAGAAGCAGCTTCTTGAAACCATAACAGCGGTGCATCGCACAAGCCGTACGCACTCTTCTTCATCTTCATGTACAAGTGCTTCTTGTACACTTTCTGCTGTCCTCCATCGACCAACGGCAAACAATCCATTGGCAGCCTGACAATGAGCACCCTGTCAAAACCTTTGCCAGACAAGAAAGCCGCCTGAACATCAGCACAAAACACTGACCATTCCATCCAAACAGCTACTGTCAGCAACATAGTTCGACTGGTTCGACCTGCAGTTGGGCTTGCGGTCTTCATGTTCAAGATGTCAGGATCTTGAAATCCTCGCAAAACCAATCTGGCCTTGGCCTTCCAACGGGTGATGCCATCTTCCGTCTCCAACTTCTTCCAGGTGAGAACCCAGCGAGCAGAAATCACACGTTTTGTTCTGATGGCACTTTCAATCTCACTTGTCGTTGCAAACTGCCATACTGAATTGCTAAAATACTGATCAAGCTCTTTGCGTTTGCCCTCAACAAACTGAGCTCGGCCTTGAGGATCCAGCTTCCGTTCATTGACCTCACCTTTGCGAATTGCGGCCATCAAGACATCGTCCATCTCAAGTTCACCATCAACAATTCGCCATCCTGAGGGAACATCTTCAGGAAGCTGTGTCAGAAAAACATCTTCTATCACCAGATCATCATCGTCCGGCACGGGGATGCTTCCTCCTCCAAGATCGCCAGGAAACTCAGGCACTGAACTGGATGCCCTGATGGCTTTTCCTGGTGGCTCTTCAGAAGCAACATTTTCTGACTTCCTCTTTAGACTCGATGGAGCTGGAGCATGTGCTGTATCCTCTTCCAAATCTGTCGGGGCTGCAGTAGTCACCGACTCACGACGTCGGGGTGTTCTTTCTCGATCTTCTGCCTGCAACCTTGGAAGAAAAACACTGATCACTCCAGGAACATTGGGCTCTTCTGTCTCTTTTGCATTGCCAGTTGATGCATCATCATCTGAACGAGGGTCTTCTGCTTCTTCAACACTTCCTGGCAATGAGGGTGTATACTCTGCATCAAGCTCAACATCATCTCCGTCAAGCTCATCTGCTTCGTCGATCTGGCCACTGCGTCGAAGTTCATCCTTGAACTGTGTGGTGCTCCTGGCTTTCAACTCTTGCAAGTCACGAAGTGCTGCTTGCCGATCACACGCAACCGGCATCCCAGTGTCTTCAACCATTGGCCTCACCTGTCGTGCACCACAACGTAACAACGATGTGCCATGACAAAGCCAATACACATTGACACTTGGCTGCTCTTCTATTGCAACAATCCTTGCAGGACCACGCCAACCGGACTTTTGCAGCCTTCGTTGATGCTTGCGCCAATACCAAACCTTTTGACCAATCACAAGCTCCTCTTGCATTTCAGCAAACTTCTGAGTGAAGGCTCGGCGCAACTTGGCATCTGAATCTGCTGCAATGAAAGCTTTTGCAGCTTCTGTCCGTCTGGCCTGGATCTGAGCGAAATTGCCCTGTTCATCAATGGCCTCTTGTGCAGGATTGAAAAACTCTCCACTGAGACCGTGAACATAGGTCATGGATTTGCCAAGAACCCACTGCTGAGGAGTGAACCCACGATGAAAGCTGAGCTGGTTGATTGAGTGAGGAACATACAGTGCGGCCTTCTTCAACGATTTGAGATCATGACTGTCGCACTGGTCCATAAACAATTCCAACGCTCGTCGGACAACTTGATGCTTCCTCTCAACAACACCAAGCCAGCTATGATTCTCAGCAGGTTGCACTTCCAGCGTCACACCACGCTGTGTGGCCCATTCTCTGACACGCTGACTCGACCAACCTTTTGCCTCGTCAATGCGCAGGATCTTCGGAACTCCAAAATGCTTCACCCAAGCACGCTCAAGACCTTTTGTGAACTCATCAGCGCGCTCAGATTGTAGGATCCGAACTGCACAATATCTGGTGGCATGGTCGATGATTGTCAACACGCACTGTCGACCTGTTGGCCTCTTCTCCTTCTTATCCTTCTCTCTGCGACGAGCTGCTGGTGTACCTGGTGCAGGAACTCGTTCTTTCACCATGCTGTCTTCACACGCAATCCAGTGACTGTCAACGAGGATCCTTTCATTGAACTCAGTACACTTCAGCCCACTTGCAGGTGGATTGGCCTTTGGAGGCTTGCGAGCATAGCACAATGGACATGTGTAAAACTTTGCAGCCTGAAGAACATTATCTGTTGCTTGAATCTCCTTCAGCGTGCGATGAAGAACTTCCCAACCTGGATGGCCAAGGTTCTTGTGCAACCGTTGCACATACTCAACAGCACGAGGTCCAACCTGGGATCGTAGGATTCTGTTCTTTCGCACTGGATCCAAGCTATCAAACTCTTCAGACTCGAGTGCCACTGCTCTCTTGTCATCTTTGGGATCTGCTGCCTTAGGCTCACCGACAAAACGTTCAGCTCCTTGATGACGACCAGCCATGTAATCTGCAATCTCTTGTTGAGCTGATGGCATATCCTCGACAGCAAAGATGTCATCAGATTCAAGCTCAGCAATGATAGCATTCACGAGGTGACTGGCCAATGCCTGAGGATAACTCTCTGCAAGCCAGGAACGAAAACCAACACCAGGAATACTGCCTTCCAAGTGAGTGTGTGAGTGTGTTCCATCACAATGCTTGCTGATCCTCTCTGACAAGGATGCTCTGGTGGTTCGAAATGTCGTGGGCTTCTGAACTGGCAGCATCTCATTGTGATCATTGAGAAGGCGTAAACCAAACATGCACTGATCCACATGAGCATCATGCCCATTCATCGCTTGGAATGCTGGAGTCGCCCAAGCACGTGAACGTTTGGGATGTTCACACAACGCCAGCTTGCCTTTCCTCCTCTGATGCTCAAAAATCACTGAACAAAACATGAGGATGTTGTCGTGGTCCCACTGTCGCGCAATGTCCAGGGTTTCAGCATAGCCTTCATGAGCTGCACACGTGAGCTCTTGTAGACTGCTCCATAGCTTGCACATAGGGGAGATCAACACACAATCTGGCTCCTCAGACTTCAAATGACGAAGAAATGCCATTCTGTGGGAGGCCTGAGCAAAATCCCAACCATCACTCAATGAGAAACGTTCACTCTGCATGTTCTGTCGCCTTGCAGCTGTCTTGCTCACACGACCTTCTCCAGCAAACACTTCCCACAAGACATACTTGCGGTCATAGTCCCGTAGTGGAGAGGCTTTGAGAACATCTTCAAACTCTTTGATCCTCCGCTCGGTATCATGCATGAGCTGTCGAAGCTTGCCGGATGGCAGCTTCTGGAAGACTTCACGGTCTTCTGGCGTAGAGGATGGAGAGCAAGCAGCTTCATGTTCATCTGGTTTTGCCCTTGGATCGCAACTCAACTCTTCTGTCACCACAACGTCATCATCTGACTCGAGATCTATCGTGATCTCACTGCATTGAAGGCTTGTCATCAGCTGTGCCCCTGCGTCTTCAGGAGGTGGTCCACTCTTCTCACAAGCCGATGGACTCTGTTGTGACTCCAAAATGGATGTCACTGATGTGAAACTTGAATTCTTGCTCATCAATGACACTGTTCACCGAGTCCTCGCTCACGTTGAGCATCGACTGCACCTGACCATCAAAGAAAATTTGTGTGGACAGTGGCTCTGGGTGAACATGTTGCTCAAAGTCATCTGGGAGCAGGATGCTGGAGGGCTTCGTCTCAAGCAACTTTGACACATCTGAGGCCATGTGGCAAATGAATTCGCCTCGAGTGCCACGAGCACACTTCTTCCATGTCTTGCGGCCCCACTTGATCTTTCCTGCCGAATAGGAAATGGTGATGTCCAATGCCTCCATGATTGGGCGTCCAAACAAGAATGGTGCGTCACCTGGAATGACATACATCAAAATGTCACGGCGGCGGCCCTCCATGAACGTGGGAACAAGCAAGCAGACAGAAGTGATATTCTTCTCTCCATTGCCAAACCTGAAGCCCTTCTTGCAGCGGAAGACTTGAATCTGGCTCAAATCGAACCCTGCTGCCATCAACATCTCGAGGTACTTTCGAAGTCTTCCCTCTGAGGTCAACACTGAACCTGCTCCACAGTCCATCATGGCGATGTCATGGGACACAATGCCATTCTCCTCAACTGCCAGCTGAATGGAATCTGGCTCATCGGACTCGAATGGAGCAACCATGTTGATGTCAGCATCTGTCTCCGCTTTTCTCTTGCCAGCAACGGGGCACGCTTTGGCTCGATGTCCAGCCTGACCACAACGCAAGCAACGTTCTGCACCAAGAGCTGCACGGCCACGGGCTTTTGGCTGAGGTGGAGGTCGTGGATTCTGCTTTCCACCTTTTCCAGCATGACTCTTGCCCTTGCCTTTGCTCTTGCTCTTGCCTTTGGGCGATGAAAAACTGCCCTTGCCACTGGATGAAGCTTGTTCTGGAATCATCGCAACGACCGGGTAGTATCCTCTGCTCATCCTCATCTGATTCAGTCGTTGTCGGGCTTCTGTATATCCAGCTAGGACCTCATCGTATTCTGCAGCAAGGTCATCATTCACTGCATGAATCTCATCATCGCCGTCTTCTTCTTCTCCGTCATCACCACCATCATCGGCCCAAAAGCAATCTGGGTCCTCGTCAGCATCTTCACCATACTCAAAGTCAAAGCTTTCGTCTTCTTCACCATAGTAAACAGCTTCTTTGTATGGTGCACGCCAACGACTTGAGGCCTTGGTGGAATAGGTCGAATGACCTTCAGGTGTACTGTCCTGCCCAATGACAAAGTTCATAGCCTTGCGAACCGTGTCCAGCGACAATGTCTCAGTGCCCAATGCACTCATGATCAACTGTCTCTGCTGTTGGGTCAGTCCAGCTCTCCTCATGAAATACCAGCCAACAACCTTATCTGGCAATGTGACATTGTGGGCTTCCAATTTCCTCAATGCTCGTTCAAAGTCACCAGCATATTCTTGCAACGTCGAGTTCTTCTTTCTATGCAACGTGCAGAAAAATGCTTCAAAATCTCCAGGAAGCTCCGTGATCGCGTCGAACTTGAAGACCTTATCCAACCGTTCCAAAATCTTCTGCATGGCGGTGGACCCTTCAAGATCTGACATGGAGATGTCCTCACATGCATCCCATGCACGACCCTTCAATGTCACCAGCACATTGAAACTGGTCTCTGAGGACCTGCCGGCCAAACTCATCTTCATCTCGTACAGGAGCATCCTCTTCCTGTACTCCTTGTAGTCGCTCGACTTGCCAGAAAACTCAGGAACATTCTCGTGAGCTTTTCCAACATAAGCAGTCGAAGCCGACCCACTGCCTTGCGTTGCAGTCCCTGTGGCCATCAATGCACAATGTACGACCGACAGCAACCAATGTCAATGCAGTCAACTCAACCAACGATCAAATCGCAAGCAATGACAGTGTTGCTCAAGGTACAATGTGCAACCAACCAATGTACAAAAGGCTCCGCGCCACCAACAACAAATGATCCCTTGACACACGAAGTTCAGGAACCGAAATGCACCTCTCAAGCGCACATGACTTTTCCGAAGGCGTATCCGGATTGGCTCTAGCTATGCGCGCCCGCCCTTGCTTGAGCGCACAACCACAAGTGAAAACACATCAGCATCGATCGATCGTCTCGAAGGTTTCGTGCCGAAAACTCACAGAGAAAATTAATCATTAAAGAGATGGTAAATTAATAAGAAAGGAAGCTAAAGCGGGCACCTGGCACAAGCCCAAGCTTGACCCCCAACGGCGCGTGGAATGCACATGATCTTTTTTGTTGCTTGCGCATTGCGCAAAAACTGTGGTGCTTCTCAGTGTCGGCCGGAGTAAGTACCTTGACCTTCACAACTAAAGAGTTGATTTCCAATCGAGCAGTTCCTGTAAAATCTGTAAACCCCAGAACGGAACCATGGTTCCTGGGAGATTTGGAACATGTGGAACCAAAATGCCTCGTCAAGGGGCCCTGCGGGTACTGCTCAAGTTCGGCTTCTTAGTTTGTCGATCCAGTGGACAGGTTTGCCTTTTCAATCATAGCTTCTTGTTACTACTAGTAAGGCACCTGTTACTACTAGCGATGCACTTGTTCCTAGTAGCTTCTTGTTACAGGTTTGCTTTTTCAATCAACTTTCCTGTAGAAGACTCCCACTGGAGCCTTTGATGAGCTTGTCAGAGGTGGTGGTGGGAGTTTGGTGTATTGCTCTTTAGTGATGAAGTCAGTGTGTGGTGATTGCGCTGAGCCTCGATCTTGAACTCCAGTCGTCAGGTGTTGCAATGTGCTTGCGGCATGTGGTCGTTCGCCGCAGGTACCCACGTAGAGTTCAGGGGATGCTTCCGTAGGGAATGCTTCCGCTGTTTGATTCTCTGACTGTTTGAGTGGTGGCGGTGTGTCTGTGAAGGATGGCTGCTTGTAGCCCGTGTAGGTGGAGAGCCTTGGTTATGTGACGGGGCGGTGACTGGGGATTGTTGTCAACTTCCCAGATGGCCACGGCTTTGCTGGTGGTTGGTTTGTCCGTGCCAAATACCGGTACCGTTGTTTGATCCAAGCCATCCAAGCTTGTATGTAGTCGTGACGTGAGCTTTTTGCGTGGCAATGGCTTAGCCTTGCCTTCTCGCAGTTTGGCATCTGCTCTTGAGGAGTTGGATGAGGTGCGCTCCGGACACGACCAGTGTCCGGCGGTCCGTGAAAGTGAGAAATGTATATATATATATATATACATTACTTAGCAGTCGCACACTCCTTTTCCAGGCTACAGTCGGACTATGTGTGGTAAGTTCTAGCTAAAAGCTTTTCACAGCATCTGAAATCGTGAAAACTCATTAAAGAGATGTGACCCTCCCATAAGGAAGGAACTGAAAGATTGCAAAAACAGAATGTGACCCTCAACAGCATCACATGGCCAGAACCTCGCCAGAGCGCTCCAGAACCCCACCCGGAACGGCCCGGAATCCATTATCTCCACTTACCCTGCGGAACCTTGAGCTATGATGCCCAGTTAACCTGGCCAGAACCTATCCCGGGGACCGTACTGGAACCATGGGGACCGGCCCGGAACTCCCCAGAGGCTATGGCTTAGACTCTGTTGGAGAAGACAAAATAAGAATTGAGAAAGCATAGAGGGAAGAAAACAGTGAAATCTGGAAGTGTGAGGAGAAAACACCATGTGACTACGAACTAACACCACTGCCCTGTGCTTGCTGCAAGACCCATAGCCCGTATATCGCGTATCGCTCCGCTCTGTGTGGGGAACAAAACTTATCCTTGTCACCCTGGCCCCTTCTTCCCTTTCCAGCTCCAAGGGAAAGGGTGACCGTACTGCCTGGAGTTCGCTAAATTCTCACCAACCTGACCAATTCCTTGGGCACCACACCACAGAGACAGCACCCTTACCTGAGTCAATACAAAAAGAACTGAGGGACCATGAACTCATCAATGGTCTGGAAAATGACTACGAGCATGCGCATGTATGCGTCCCTGGTAATCTCGTGGAATCTTGCTGGAGGTTCTGATCCTTTGAAGCGCTGCTAGTAACAAAGGGCATCGCTACTAGGAGCAAGAAGCTACTTGCAGCTCCTGGCATTACTACTAGTAACAAGAAGCACTAGTAACAAGGGCATCGCTACTAGTAACGTGCGCGTGCATTCTGACCTGTGCAGTGCCATCAATCCGGCAGAACCACCATGAGCCGAGAAGCTCCGCCAGTCTACCGAGTCGGGCGCACCGCTCAAGATGCCACGCAAGAGCCCCTGAGGCTCCTGAACCTGTGGAAGACCTGCACTCGACTTGGACAACCGAAACCTGGAAAAATATTTGGGGTCTGTGATGCATGCTGAAATTTGAAGCCTAATTGAACAATCTTGCAGGCATCCAGCAGGGCACTGCTCCAATCCCATCAGCCCTTCCAGCCTCCCCAAATGGCAGAAAGGTTCTTGGTCTGCATGCCTGACAATTGAACTTTAGTAGCGCTGGTTGAAGACTGGCCAGGTTGCAAACTTGTGGCAGGCAGAACTCTTAAGCCCCTGTTGAATATATTCTTATGCAAATGCGATTGTGCTACTCTCTAGAAATCCTTCCTGTCGTACTGTGCCTGTACAAGCCAGTGATGCTTCCGCCCAACCCTTCGACCCTTCGCGCCATAGATGTCGCGAAACTCGCCAGGGCTGAGGTCCGCAAAAGGGGTGATGCCCACCGTGTAGTTGTGATCTTCGCCTCAAAAGGAAAAAAGGACCAAATCTTAGAAACATGTAGAAACATGTAGAAACACTATACCCAGGTACACAATCAAGGTTGGTTACAGCGTTCTTGAGACTGTGAGAGTGAGAGCAGCAACGAAATTGAGATTGCTTCGATTCTTCCAAGATCATTGTAGGTTGTCTTTTTGATCTTTTGATCTGGAGAACATGCCACGATGTGCATCTAAGTTCGATTTTTGACTTTCACAAACTGGGGTACATGCATGCACGGGCGGGGGGCAACTTTTGTGGTGGCTTGATCGAGTCCGCCATGGTATATATGGGCAAGAAAAATCATCAGCAACCGGCGCACCCTCGGACTACTCGAAAACCCCTAGGCACAAGCAAGCGGTCCTTTGCTTACGGACCCATCTCAGTCAGATTGAGACTGTGCTCAGTTCCAATGTAGAAAAAGACAATCGATCCCAGAAGCAGCAAACGCATGCAAAAGGTGTCCAGGTTGACTTCATCCAAGTCTTGTCAATCTCTATCATTCTCTATCTATTTGCACGCTTGGGTCAACACCGTCAAGCCATGTCAAGCCACTGTTTCTCTGTCGAACCCACGCCATATTTTTGCTGAAAATCTTGAGCCGCCTGTCCTCACATGCGGAAGCAGCAAAAGAAATGCACAAACCCAAGAAGAAAACTCCCCAACTGCTGGGCATGAATTCGCTATGTATTGGGCCGTATTGGGCAATGGCAACATCACAAGTTCCTTTGCCAAAAACAACGCTGCTTGGAAACATGTGAAGCATCGCGACACGGCAAAACGACAAGCCCCAACAAGCAAGAACCAGGCAACGGAGCTTGCCAGCATGTCAGCAGGATAGCCTGACCCTACTTCAGCATCTCGGCGTGACAACGTGTCACCATGTCAGCGCGACCCATCTCATAGTGCCAGCATGACAACGTGTCAGCGTGACAGCCTGACAACATGCCGGGTGACACCATACCAGCATATCAGCGTGACATGTTTGCATGTTCATGTTTGAATGTCTACACATCCGTGTCAGCTTACCAGCGACCACAGCATGCCAGCACGGCAAAAAAGAGCATGTGAGCAAAGCCCGCACGCTGCATAACATCATGTTTGCAAGTTAGAATGACAGACCAGAGTGACAACGTGTGGGTATGTCGACACGACAGCGTACACCACACAAGCATGGTAGCCTGACTGCATGACAACATGCCAGCGTGATGACATGTCAGCACTACGCCATGACAATGTCAGCATAACAGCACGTCAGCTGCAAAGTGCTCCAGAACTTGCGCCGGGCGCCGGAAACTGCTCCAACAGCTTCCAAACCTCCTCAAGGAACCTGCCCTCGAACCTCCTGCTCGGAGACCCGCCCCAAGCTCCGGAACCAGCTCTGGAACTTGCTCCAGAACCTGTTCTGGAACCTGCTTCCCCGGAGCCTGCTTGGAACCTCCTCCGGGGCCTGCTGCCCCTATGTCTTTCGTCTTTACCCAATTCTGGAAAAAAAGGTTGTAGAATCATGTTTCATTGATTGTGAGAAGTGAGAAGTCAACTAGTTCATCTCAAGATGGGAAGAGAATGAGAATGAGACGGAGGCTCCTGGCTGGATGTGCCAGTGGGTGGATACATTGAATAATGCAACAGCGGGGTGAAGGCAAATCAGGACAACTGTCCTTCTCTTCTGCAAAGTCGTAGTGCTTGTGAAACTTCTGGACGAAGTCTTCAAATGCCTGAAGGTACCTGACGTATGTTTGCAGGAGCCCAGCAAGCCTTAAGTAAGTCATCGGCTTCCTATTGCACAGGATTGTAGTGAGTGCTAAAGAGAAGGATTAGGGTGAGGAGCACATTGCCGAAGCCCTTGATTCTGTTGCAACTTTTGGCGAGGGGAGGCAGAAGTTTCAAAGTATCAAACTTGTGGGTTGCAATATTGGAGTTGTGAGGTGGCTGAGAATTGAGGTTGAATGCTGACACCACCTAAACTTAGGTGCCACGAAAGCAAAGAAATTCCCCGTAGCAAGACCAACAAAATCTCTTGTTCTTAGGGCCTTAAGGGCACTCGTCTGCTGTGCCCTCCACCTTTTGGGACTGTGAGGCATCGTCCACAGGCTTTGGAAGAGTGGAGTCCTTGATTACGAAAACGAGAGCAAAAAGAAAGCAATTAACAAGCTACAAAAGCCACGAGAAATGTTAACTCAATTCTTGGATATTCTTGGCAGGATGTGTTCAAAAAAAAGCTGGCTGGCATGTGTTTTGCATCTGTCGCTACCTGAATAAGAAAGGACTGTCTTTATTTAAAAAATAAAACGCATTACCTGCGAGGAATCTCCTGTGCCGCGGCCACCTGAAGGGAGGCCAGCACCTGAGACTACACCAGCAGGAGTTACAGTTATAGCGCAACGAAATTGTATTGCTATGGTAGGAGCAAGGACGCTACTAAGGGCTCCTGGCCTTACTACTAGGAACAAGAAGCTACTAGGGGCTCCTGGCATCGCTACTAGGAGCAAGAAAGCTACTAATTGTATTGCTATGGTGCCAACAATGACATAAGAAGTGCTCAACCTACCGGCATCCCTTGTGACGGGCGCCCGAATACTGCCACGAAGCGGTGTACCCAGCCCATAGCCCATCAGAGAAAGTAGACTTGGCTCATCTGCTTTTACTAATTGTGTCTAATAGCAAACATTGTTACTACTAGTAAGGCACTTGTTCCTAGTAGCGATGCACTTGTTACTAGTAGCTTCTTGTTATCTCCCAAATACGGTGCCACTTCCAACCGATGTGACGCCTTTTATGAACCAGTAAGAACCAGTCTTGATCGAAACCACTAAGCCCGAACAAGTCCAAGTCTTCCACGGAGTGCAAGCTTGCGGCTGTGATTTGTGTCCTTGCATGTTGAGGCCCCCGGCTGCTAAAGACCACATCTGCAAGTGTTCTCCGACACCACCCGTGGATGGGTCGGTAAGTTTGAGCCGAAATCTGTTGGTGGCAGAGGATTGAAGAGAACGTTTGAAGTGTGAACGTGAAGGCCTTGGACAGGACGACGATAGGGAACTCGGGCTGGTTGAAATATGTGTATAAAAATGACTAAAACTATATACATATAATTCTTAGATATATATTTATATATATGGAATACATCCTACACTGGGACAACAAGACCTCAACATATTGGCTGGTCACTGTTCAGATTCTTCTCGGTGATGTTCCGCGTCTTGCAAAGTTTGAGGCAGAACAAGCTCGTGTGCAGCTGCATTCCACGTCTTTCTGTCCAACTTGAAAACAATGAATTTGACGTTTGGACCTTATCACCTTTGCCGCCTTTGCTTATGATTTCGAGACTTCCTCCTTGAGTCACCTGAATCTGTCGGGGCGCACCCTTTTTCGCCGAGGACTGGTTTATGACGATCAGAACAGATGCAAAAGAGAATCTGAGGGCACTTAAATCATCTTATATAAATCCAAGGGGACACGCCTCATGCTTGCTGAAACATTGATGACAGGACTAGGACGAGATGAATTGATGCAGACTGGCCTGCAATGCATGCTCTCAGAGCCCTTCATTTGAGACTGGTCATGGTTGGACGATGTCCTTTGAAAAGTGAAGGGGCATGTCCACACCAGTGAAAACTGAGTCGCAAGGCCTTTAACTTTTACAACCAGCAGGACCAGCAGTTAGCTGATTGTCAAAGCTTCAAGGTCTGCTCTGCTGCGGGCATGTCTCACAAGCATGAAAAGTCTCTGATAAATTGTGCCCCTTCTAGTCTGATGAGGCAATGCTGGCGAACAAATCTGTCCAACCAGAATAGGCTTGGCCATGAAAAGGCCCGGAGTGTTGATGCCTGAAACCTATGCTGCAGGAACTAAACCGCTGGTTCCCAATGAACTTGATTGTGTATAGTGGTGCGTACTCTTTGGCAATGTTTTCTGCTTGCATATTTACAAACAGTAGAGTTGTGAGTGCTGGTGCCCTCAGCCAAGCACGGGACAGAAAACAAGTTTTCCGCGTCAAACTATCTCTTTGGATCATGCTGCTGGCAGCTGATCTTGCAGGTGGTGCTAACACACCACCCCCTTTGCAGCTAGTTTCAATGCTTGGCGTACCATAATGTATACTGTATAGTATACTGTAGCAAATATCAAAACACGCGTATTTGAATGTGTTGCAAGAACAAGACTTGTGCTAAGGTGAGAATACTCGTTTTTGTTTTAAAAGCAGTTTGTGCACCAGATCCAAGAAGTCCTTTCCGCGTCCGCCGTCTCAGCTTTGGGCGGGTTGTCTCAGCTCCTTGGGCAACAAGCTGAAGTTGTCCTTCGGAGGGTTCAGGATGTTCGCGTTGACCCACAAGCCCTCAGTCGTTCATTCAGGATTCACATCTTTGCACGCAGCTTCAGTGCCGTGCAGGGCTTGTCCAAGAAAGGCAGCAACAGCAGCAGAAGCAGCAGCGGCAGCGCCAGCACCAGCGGCAGTCAGAAGTTGCAGTCAGAAGTTGAAGTAAAGGATAACAAAGGCTGACAACAGGGTGTCTCAAACCAAAATCAAGTGCAAAAGGATCTTGGAGTTGGGAAGCATTGTTGAGTAGAGGGAGCTTTGGCCTGATAGCCCAAAGATCCTGAGCCGACTGCTGGGAGTGCCATCAACTCGTGCTCTTTGCGTCCAAGAAACTGTGGAGACGATGGCCCAGGCTGCCAAAGGGGCAAAGAAGATCAAGGGATTATCCGCCTAAGGTGGCCCCACACAAGATGAGATCACTGCATATTCTTTCACCTCAAGTATAGATTACGACTCGATTACGACTCAGGAGTCTAGCCACGTCGAAGGGCAAAAGCATCTAGGTTGGAAAAGTCGAACGTCCATGTCACTCAACGTTCTCTACGAGCAATTCTTAGATGAGAATGTTTTTGATGCAGTCCAGGTGCGTAATCCTTGTCCTTTAATTCCTCCGGCACGTAGGTGCCAGGCCGATATTTCTGTCTTGCTTCTTCTGCCAGCGCCGGGAGAGCTGAAAGCAGTGTGTGTTTCTAGTTTCCCTTCTGCGTCTTCTCTACCTATCAAACCTTGAAAGGTTGGTGTTTAAGAGCCACTGGAGAGATGCCAATGTCGAAGCCGAATCTGGTTGTGTTTGCTTTGAATGCGTTCTATTCGTGCAGGAAAGCCTACCTACCATGTTGCACGTCCTTCTCAGAGTTGTTCCTACCAGTTCCGGACTATAAGAGGCCAGGAGTGTTGAAATAACGGAGAACTAGCAATTTAGGATGTCCGAAGTACTCTTCAGAATCAGCCTGCGCTTTAGAACACCTGGGCCAAATAAGAAGAGGTTCGCTTCCGTGAGGATAGGAAGAGATCTTATCTTCATAATTATGTTTCAATTGATTCCACTTGAGCAACGCCCCCTTGGGATTCCGCACTCTCAGCGGCCTCCTAGTATGACAAAACGATCAACAGGCTAATGGCCAGAACCCAGACCAAAAAAGTATGGCAAGTGAACATCTGCTGGTAAAAGTTCTATTAATGTTTAGCAAGTTCACCTGAGTTGCGCATTTAACTTTAGATCCACTCTCATGTATCCGTCAAGATTCAAGATGCTCAAATGGAAAGTGCCAAAAACAAGAATGACTCATCCAAATGCTTGCAGGTGATATGGAGCACGCGCCTTGAAAAATTGTTTGCTTCTGGTTGAAAGGCGAGTGTTGCTTATTGCTTGGTGCACGTGCTGTCTGGGTACATACAGAGCGCATAATACATTATATATATAGTATATACTGTGCATATATAATCATATATATATATATGTACGTTGAATACTCTCCAAGAGCTGTCCTTCTCGAGTTCGGATTGCTTCCTCATCTCCCTTTCCCGAACTTCCTGAAGTGTCAGCCTCTTCTTGCCTCACCAGGAAGAAAGGGGCTGGGTGGCAAGTCTCTGTTCTCTGCATCTATCGGCATAGGTCAATAATATGCTTGCGCTGTTTAGGGAAGGGATGAAAGGATCCGCTCCTCTCTTGAAGCACCTGAAGGGTTCTCAGCGCATGATTCACATGATCCTCACTCGGAGAAAAAGAAGCAATGCCAAACCCAACCCAGAAAGCACCTGGAACACTTGTAACTTGTATTTCAACTGCGCTCACCATCTAGAAGATCCATTCGATAGAGAAGCCATCAAACTCCATGGCCTTCTGCACGCAGTGCCACTTTTGTTACATTTTCCTGCAAGCAAAGTGTGTTTGCAAAGGCTTGATGTGTCTCGGAACGAAGACCAACATGTGGGTATCAAATGATATCAACAAAGAGAGTGAAATAGAGAGCGTTTGGGTGGATTGAGGAAATCCGTTTGGCGCGAAGCCTGAGTTACTGACTGCGCTTGAAACGAGTGGACATGTGGCTCCCTTTCAGCGAACAGTGCCGAGTTGCACGCTCCAAAGGTAGAAAGGATGTCTTTGAAATCTAAATCGAGCTCAAGCCCCTTGAAACAAGGCTTAAAATGGTGTGCGAATTCAGTGCGAATGTAGTAAATTCCAAGGCACACTTCGCGCATTCCCCACAAAGCTGGGTGCCAGGTAGGTTGCCAGCAGGACCTCTGGCGAACTCGTCTCATGGCGCCCTTAAGGTTTTGGCGTATGTAACAAGGACGCTATTAGGTGATATTAGGTGGAGGGTGTGAGGAAGACTTGTGAAAAGGCAAGGTGGATGATAGAAACGACTCTATGTGGGCCGAATCTCCGACTATGTGGGCAGGCATCTGCTCACAGCATGTACAGGATGACCTGTCAGGGACAACACAAAAAAACAAAGAGTGGGCATGTGCTGCTGGACTCCATGGACGTCCCAACATATATATATATATGTTTCCTCTGATTACAGTGTCAATCAAAAGGAGAGATCCGACATCTTGCTTGCTTGTTTCTTGGCCTAACAAGGACGCTACTAGGGGCTGGCCTTACTACTAGGAGCGATCGGACGCTACTAGGGGCTCCTTGCTTTTTGGCACCGATAGTTTCACAAGGTCACGTCCAAACACACGTCTTTTGCGTTGGCGAGGTTCAAACTTTAGAGCGCCAGGTTCAGTGGGAACATGGTACCCTGGTATTGTCCTTTGAGTCCTCTGATAAAGAACCACCCAAATTCTTGAATCCCTCAGGTCAATAAAGGAAGGAAACTAAATTACCTTCCTTTCCTAGCTATTTTTCTTCCTGTATTTTCACTTGTGTTTGACACTCTGGCTCTGATAGTCCGCTGCCGCTGAAGGGCTGCAATGAGGATGAAACAGCTTCGACGCCTGGCAAGTTGACTGCAAACATAAGAATTTTGAAGCAGTACCAGTGTCTGGGACCTACGATTGTTACTTTGGGAGTGCCATGGCGAATATTATGGTCCCATCTCGAAGGTATCAACTTTTGACTTTGGACAACGGCTTCATGTCCAAAAACAGCTAAGCCTTCCTGCATGCCTTTTCCCGGCTTGCGCCAGCCTCTCCATTGCTGTTTTTCTTGGCCTAGAGCCACATTTGCGTTTGATGTGTGTATCAGTATCCAAGTTTGGGCAACACCAAAGTTTCTGAAAGTCAAGCGATTCTTCGTTATATACAACAAATTTTGACGGGTCTTTCCGTAGCATATGGTAGTGATCTGCTCCACAAATTACCTCAACACTTAACGGCCTGCCGTTCCAAAATGGCATCAAAGGGTTGGCACGGCACAGGGACATGCCACCACTAGATTAGGTCATTAGTGTCTGCCAAGTGGCTTCACGTCACCCAAAGAATCCGGTGGGCGCAGCTCAAGGAATTTCAGCCAACTCGGCTCCAGCTCGGATATGCTGTGTTGTCGAACGTCACAAAGTCTGTGACGACGGTTGCGCAAGGAAACGCAAGAACGGAACATGGTGAAACAAATGGACAATGAACTTGAGAGAGGAGGGGGTGAACGAAAGGTAGCAGGCAATCACAAGTAACCCTGGTAGAAGTCCATGACGGCGTGAACCGGCGCAGGGGGGATTTGATCCAGGGCGGGGCCCCCCCCCCGACGAACAGAATCAACTCTTACAGGACCAAACTCAATGCACAATCCCAACTCCTGATTGTAATACATTTTTGCTTAAAGCAAGGAGAACTCAGGTAGCTCAAGCTACCTTTCGTGACTAGTTGGGATTGCACAATACCAAGTCCTTCCGAAAAGTGGCATCAAAATGACTCTGTTTTCCCTCTGCCTCGGGAGCCTTTGCATCCACTGGGCATTCAGTGCCAAGCAAGGTGTTCTGTGAGCAGTCTCACGTTGGAAGGCCGGTTTTGGCACGATTAAACATGTTCATCATGTTCCCCTCTTGCGTTCAAAGTCCCGCGTTCCACGGTCTCTCTTCAATTTTTCGAGTTTTTCACCCTCAGTATGTTCAACCACTGTGTACAGGGGATACGTTCTTCCCTTTGTTGAATCTCTTGTGAAGCCTTGGCCGGCCAACTTTGGCCTGCAGAAAATTTTTGACCACACCCAAAGATGACACCCAAAGACCCATATGCGTTTTTTCTTTTTTGATCTAGTTTCTTCTCTCACTCCTTGACAGAGCTACTCAGTATGCGAATTTAGTGTTTCATGCAAGTGAACGTTCATTCAGGCGCCTTTTCCCAAGCCGCACTACAATTTGAGAAGGATTATGTAATGGCCTGCTACATTCACAACACCTTGCAAGCAAGCGCAGAAGCGATCCAGCAGTTCATGGAGTTGTTTCCTCCTTTTTACACTCACTCACTGCTGTCAGCACGTAAGCAACATGTTCAATAGATCTGCAAGTTCTTTGTGGCACACGGCGTCCAAGCCTTACCTTGATGAAAAAGTTGCTGTAAAACCCTTTGCTCTGGGAGCTACATGCTTAAACACGGTGCGTGACCACGAGGAAGAAACCAACCAAACTAAGATGGATCTCAAATTCGAGTGGTATACTGGCGTGGTTCTTTTGTTGTTGCATTTCTTGGCAGAAATATGCTTAAGACCGGTATAAGCAGCTGCGCTCACTGTTTCCAGTTTGAGCCAAATCAGGTCGGCAAACGCTTCAACTGCGAGCCTGCGCGCAATGCCAAGGACAAAGTCACTGGCATCCGTAAAGAGCACGCCGCGCTCATGCAAAAAAACACATGGAATGACAACATCATGCCCACGGTATGACAGGCGCAGCTTCAATCCTGCCGCATCCTGGAGTACCGTGCGCTACATGCCGGCTTGCGTTGCCGATGCCTAATTTTTGCACTACCAGCTGAACTGAGGCACAATGCTTAAGCTGCCAGCTCAAAATCCTGTTGAACCACTCTTGAACTCAGCCGCCGCATCCCTGTTTCACGTCGCAGCCGTACTGCCCCTGCCCTGCTAGGCTAAGAACGACGATGCGTGCTTACTGGCAGACTAGAGACTTGGACACGAAGATGACCAGTCTCTTACAGAAACGACACCGCTGCGTGTTCTTTGCCAAATATGGGACAAAGCCTGCGTTGGTTCAAACGGTCAAAGAAGGGTGTTGGCTAAGCTTCGACATAAGTGGTGTGAGCTAACACCAGATCCGAGTTATCCTGCAACGCTTGGACTGCTGATGCCTGAAACTCTGTTACCAATGCACCATCCTCATCACTCCTTCGTTCTGGAGTCCATTCTGGAGTGAGCGTGGCTACCAATGTTCCAAGAAATCATCTTCTGTGATGTCCTCTGCTGTCAGGACTAGCTGCTCGAAGCCACCTCAAAATTAGAAATATCCTGTCCGGTGTAGTCTGGGTTTTTGAACTGTTCCAGTGGCTGCCATAATCTCGTAATGAGCTGACAAATCTTGTTGGGAGGCCGAGCTTCCACAAGCAGCCGGATCGAAAGTTGGGACCAAAGTAGCCAGCTGATTGGGGACAAGCGCAGGATCCTGCAGCATGATGTCCGTCCCCAAGGTCGCTGGAGCCCCTTTCGGCCAATGTGAAACTCACAAAGGTAGGGACCCAAGAGTGAATTCAGCTTGCAAACAGCGCACCTCCGCAGTGCTCTTCCCTTCCTTTTCTGCTACCGCTTCTGGTTCTGTCGAACTTCTCGATTTGTACGTGTTCAGCGTCCTCGCTGAAACAAGGTACGGCCACGTGCCGTTAAAGCTCAAGCCCATTGATGGCCCTTGCCAGCCCACCTGGCAATCTCGAGCCCAAAAGCCTGCACACACATGCACGGCTTCGGTAGAGGATGCTCTGACAGTCAAACATTCACAATATATATATATACACACACATTTGCATATCAAGGGAAAGACTCGAAACTTGATAGGGATCCCATAGGTTTTGAAAGAGCTATATTAACAGTACCTACTTCGGCTACTGTTCCTACACGCTCTTTTGGCTGCGCCATGTTGAGAATGGGGAGTAAGTGAGTGAGTGAACAGGGCATGCTGCAAGGGCGCCGTTACATTTAGTTGCAACCAAGCGCGTGAAAGGGGCCGGGGCCCGGGGCCGGATGCGCAGCGAAGCCAACATGGCTTTTGAAACAAACCTGGGTATTTGCTACCGAGCAGCAAGTGCATAGCTTTTCTGATCTAATCAGCAAACGTTATTTCTACATGCAAGTAATGAACGAATTGAAGACCATTCACTCAAGAAAGGTGTATCTTCCAAACTCAGGTTTATGGTCTCATGGGTTTGCAGTACTTATACACACCGATTTGGTCCACGTTCAAAAGGCTGAAAGAAACAAATATCCATTTGAACGCCTGCAATTCTGGACAGCACAAAAGCCGGGCGAGCAAGTTGACTATCGCGCAGGCAGGGCAATGCAACTAATTTGAAAACCATCGTTGGGTGCTTTCAAACAGCTTTAAATGTTCAATTCTGTCTTGGTCTCTGTGACAAAGCTAATATGATGATGCAAGATGACTCTTATCTCCCTTTGTCAGAGCACTTTAGTACCTTGATCAAGACCTTCATGCCTGCCTAAATGCACATTCCCCAAAAGCCACAGCTTGTTCTAGTTGGCTGATGCCCCTAAATTTCCTAAATCTTCAGGGCAGCAGCACCACCTGTTGAAACAAATTAAAACATGCAAAATGCAAAATGACGGTGACCAATGACATGTTCGTCTTCTCCTGGTTGCCAGCACCAATCATGTACCGACCGATAAAGACAGGTCGTGCAAACCTATCTGAAATAGGTAAAGAGCTCCCCAAACGCAGTAGACCAAATGCAGACTTGTAATCCAACACGCTTTGTGGTTGTCTTTGTATCTTCGTTTCCTCTGCTTGGCTTCACCTTCATGCCTTCATGCCTAGTGTTGCTTTGTCGCAGTGATTTTGATCTCAGTATATGTTCTCCTTCAAGCACAGGACGCCAATCTCTCCAAGGGCTGCGGTGGTGCTCTTCAGGGCACCCCTGCAAACTTGAGATTTCAGGCAACTGGCTGCGAAGGCACACATCAAGCAAGCTTGAAGCAAGAGTTCACCTACTATCCCAACCTCTTGATGCGAGAAAAAAGACTACAACCCAACCACTGTCTTCATTAGTGGCAAGGCTCCTAGAACTATCTATCTGTCTAGATAGATTGATGGATGGATAGATAGAGAATACTTGAGCCTTAGGAACCAAAACATGCCTACCTCCTCACCATGGCACGCCACAAAACACAAGCCCATGGATTGAAGGTTGCATGATGTTGCAAATTGTCCAAATTCAACCCAAGGTGCACCACCACTGTGAGGCGCGCTTGCATGTCGTCCACCAAGGAGTCGCCCGGTTTCAAGGACTCCAATTGTCCACTCATGTGGTGATTCACCTGACATTCCACGTGCCTGTCTCCACTGAGATCACTTCCTTCACTTCCTTCCACACAATTATATGTACAGTATATATATTATGTATGTATTTATAAATATATATATATATATTATCAATCCATCTGTTCTCTCTCATGGACCTGTTGAAGCGTCAAAAGAGAGTGGAAAAGCATAGGGTCTTTATGCTGGTGCGTCACGATCTCTGGCGGTTTCTTGCGGTGGACGGTGAGTTCTTGACTTTTTGTAGTGATTCCACGTAATCTGCCTTTCACAGATCCGTGGCGAGTTCTGGCATCTGCCTGACTTTGCCCTGTTGAAGGAACGTGATGCATTTTGCCAGTTGAATGATCAAGGAACAAGAAGCTACTAGGAGCAAAGGGCATCGCTACTAGGAGCAAGGACGCTACTCGGGGCTCCTGGCCTTACTACTAGGAACAAAAAAGCTACTAGCCCCAGTGTCGTACCATGTCACCGCTTCACCTCCTGACGTGCATCGTCTAGCATCTGATTTGCCAACATGCGCAACTCGGAGCAGTTCAGCCTCTTGTCTCACCTCTTGTTCCTCCTTATTTGTCTTAAGTTTTATCTTTGGATCGTTCTATAGACCTTCTTGTTCTTTCTTATGAGGTTGGCAACAAACTGGTTGTGCAAATAGTCATTGAGAGAGAACAACAAAGCACTGTCCCTGCTGGCGTGCATAAGTCAATGCCTGGAGCAGAGGACGTGCATAGTTCTTGATCTACTGTGACTCCGGCAACACACTTGACTGATCTTGACTCTTGTCAAAACAAATTGTTGCGTTCCCTGGACTCCCCATTGCCATTGCCTTTCACATCGTTTCAGAAATAATAACCTTTGATATCCGTTGTTTCTGACTGGTGCTTGTGTATCACAAAGTGTCTCCAATGAGGGTAAGGTGCTGACAAGGCAGAAGTTTCTCAACTATCCCCCAATTGTGACTATGAATGTGAACTAGAAGTCTAGAAGTGAATGTACGTTTTTCCAGCTTGGACACCATTCTGGCTGTTCCAAAAGGTTTGGTACCGCACAATTCAAATGTGTTTGCTGGGCGTTGTTGTTCAAAGGTTTCGGCGTAATGGAACCGCAAAGGAAGGGTTGGCTGGCCTGAGTGTAAAAGCCTGGCGCATCTTCAAGATCCAGCATGCCGCTCATTCCAGACAGCTTTTTAAAGCTATCCTACAAGTCAAGCGGCAAATTGAAAGGAAGTTGGAGCCACGTGTCTTGGTGGCTTCGCTATTGAAAGCTCTCCAGCATTGGGTTTTAGCAAGTGGCTCAACTGGCCAGATCAAGCAAGCCTACTTCTTCGACAACCCTTTAAAATGACGTGCTTACGGGAGAAAGCATGACATGTGTTGGGAAAAAATGCAGAAATATAAAAACATACAGTATGTTCATATTGAAAGCATTTGAAAACAATCGCCGACGGTTCCAACTCCTTCAGCTCTGCAAGGCCTTCCTCTTTCTCCTGACAACTAAACGACCACTAGGCGCCAAATGCAGGTCTCGTACGAGAATCATTATTCGTCAACAAATACCAAAACTCAAGCGCCTTTGCAAGAGTACTCTAAGTAAGAGCTAATGTATGCAAAATATTAATTATTAACTCTTGCCCTGTGCCCCAATGAGTTAGTTCCAGCGAAAGCGTGGCCTGCTTCAGCAATGCGAGGACGGTGTCAAAGACCAGCTTCGTAGTTTGCAGAATGTCTTTTTGCCTTGACTTGTGTCACAAATCTCCACAAAATTGCATGCTTTGATGCTTGTGTCATCTTCCTGAGGCACTTAGCTCAATATAGTTCAAACACTCGCTACCCGTGGACAAATTGCAGAAAAGTTGCATGAGGCTGAAGTTGGATTGACGACCTTGAAGAAAGAAGGGCTGGCTTCAAAAAAAACACGTTGAAATTGAAGGGCCCCCAAGGCAAAGTCCACACATGTCATGGAAAAACATGCTGGCAAGTCTCAGGTTCACCCTACTCAGAACTACGTCGAGTCGGACTACTTTGAAAGACTGGGCTGGACAGTAATGCCGATGCTAAGTCTTATTGCAAAGAAATACTTCAGAGACTTTAGTGCTTGCTACAGGATAGAGGATAAAGGAATGTACTGGACTTGGGGAGAGGTGGTTAATTCGGCAACCTCCAGACATTCTGGAATGAGCGCCAAAGAGTTTGGGACTTTGGGCATTGGCTAAGGACCACTGTGGAAAACTTTGGTGTTGGTCGCCAGTGGTTTCATACTGTGCTGATGCAGTGGGCCTCGGACGCCCCACTGTGCACCGCTAGTTACTCCCACAAGCTCTTCATATCTATCATTATCTATCCAGTTTCTGGCTTTTGTACATTCGGGGGCATCGCGAAATGCTGTAGCAACTCTGTGCCAATAGTTCAGATCAATTCAGGTCCTTGTCATTGTCGACCGCCTGTATGGAGCACCCAACACACCAAGTTGGGTGTCTGTCCTAACCAAACATCTCACTGCATTCTGAAACATCATGAAACATCTTGGTGTCCCTGTCTTGTGGTAGGTCTGCTTCAGGTCAGGCGGTCCTTTGTCTCCTACATGCATGCCTCAGGCTTCGCTTTTCCTTGCGCGACCGTGTGCCTACTTCTCGGCCGTAATTGCTCCGCGGCTACAGCTGAAGGTGCTTGTCGGTTTGTGAACCCAAACATTCCGAGTCGGTGTCGGATTTTTTTGTCAAAGCGGTGTCTTTAGACTTCCTGTCGCAATTGCACATGGTCACTCCTCGTTGCATGCGATTTGATACTTACAACATCTTACAACATTATACACCCGACTTCAACTCAGGCACCTTTGGCCTACTTAGGTTTTGTAGAAGCTTGGCTTTGTAAGGGGCACCTGCAGAGTGAAGAGACCGCATTACCTGCTCAATGATCCAGGCCAAGATGCTCATGATGCCATGCAGCGGTGGAATTGCACTCTTAGGAACATGACCTGGATGCCTTAGCAGTCAAACTCGGGAGGTGTTTTTGTTATCTTGATTGTCCAAGCTGCTTCAATCAAAGCATAGAGAGAGGGAGATAGAAAAAAAAGAACAAACATTATATAATTTGATATACTTAAAAATAATGCCCTTTGCCAAAGACTGCATCGAAGATCAGGAGCAAATGTAAGGAGGGTTAGATATCATCGCTTCTCAGCTGACTCAAAACAAAGAGGAAAGAACTGTTGGGTTGGAGGCCATCGCTATTAGGGTGGAGGCCATTGCTCTTTGAAACCGGCCTGTGCTTTGCCTCTTCCTGCTCTTGGGCTTGCCGCATCGAAGACTTCTCCTGAGAGCTACCGCGTCGTCCGAATTTGGGTCATTTTCCAACAGTTCTGAACTCCGGTCCTGGGGACGTTAAAACAATAACCCAAAGATCCAGAAAGTATGGAGGATGGAGATGTGGACAAATCCTTGAAGCTTCTAGGTTGTGTCAGGCTGTCTGTATCTAGTATGAGGATCAGGTGCCGGCAGGGGTGCCAGTTTATCGATTCAAGCTCGCCAGCGGACTTTAGGGTTGAGGAAGGCTTCACAAACCCTGATCAAACATAGACATAGAGGACAACAGTTCTTCTTGAGTCTCCTCTCCGACTTGGGCTTTCGTCCAATCACCAGCTCCAATTGCAAGAACCTCGGAATGTACAGCCATCTTTCATCACCATACTATGTTCACTGCCACACTGCCACAGTGGAGACCAGTGAGAATTTCTGAAGCATTGTCTGCGAAGGAAGGTCCTTCCCACGCCCTCCTACGTTGTCACTGGAGCGTTACAGCTAACATCATCCCAAGCACTCCCAGCTCCGAAATTGCAACCTTCAGCTGCGCCTGAACATCACCTCAGTTCGCCCAAGAGCTCCGTTCAAGAGCCTTCAAATTCAGCCCTATCTTCAGCTGGCTTTTCAATACCTTCACCTTTCCCTGCAAGGCCCTTCGAGGCACCTTTGGCTTGAGAGACAGAGAGCTTTGAAACATTTATGCAAATGGCGGGAGGTATTGGCCCAAAACAAAACAAGGTCAATACACTCACGTGGCTGTGCTGAATGATAGATCGCAGCCATAAGTATGGCCGAAATATCTTCCAAATCAATATGGTCTTGCAGCTTTGCAATGTGTCATAGTAATTCATGGTACAGGTACAGAAGATTGTTTAGGTTGGAGGCCATCGCTACTCGGGTGGAGGCCATCGCTAGTAGGTTGGAGGCCATCACTATTAGGCTAGAGTAAAATGGACCCATCGCAGCCAGTTCACCACAGGGCACACCTTGAACGCCTGGTCACCTTGCTCAGAACGACGAGCCAGTTACAGTGAGCATGGAGAGTTGGGCTAAACTCCAAGGAACATCAAGTCATGGTCACGCTTTTATCATGCGAAGCTCGGTGGTTTTCCCATATTCAAAAGCGAAATAGATTTGGAGGACCCTGCACTAAAGCCAAGTGGGAAAAGGTTGCCAAAATTGTCCTGTCCGAGGCGCCAAAGAACTTGTGCCTTAGAGAATAAAGCGCAGCATAGACTCATGCACCATTTGTTTAAAAGAAATCCTCCCATGACCAAAGGCAAGTAGCAATCTTGTTAAAGCTTTTAATTTAAGTCATGCACACCATTGTACCAAAAGAAAAAAAAGATATATATATATATGGGAGTTGATCTAAATTCCTTTATCCGGGATCCGTCATGTTCGCCAAAAAAAATACTTTCGCCAAACTTTCGCCTTCCTGCGTTTTATCTTTCGCCGAAGTACGTTGTATTTATGTGTGCCATGTATGTTGTGTTTTGTTCACGTCAATGGCTTCTTCTTTACTGGCAAACACAAAATAGAAACTTCACTGTTTGTCAGCATGTGTCTTCTACTTAACTGTTGACACCCTGTACGTCTCTTTTGTTTCTCCTGGGTGTCAGCAAGGATCAAAATTGCAAGAATCACTGTAGTAGCCGGTCACTCAAACTTACTCATAATGGGCTGGGGGTCAGATGTGGCAGGGTGAACTTTCGCCAATCTTGAGCTGAACTTTCGCCAAACTTTCGCAGCAACAGCTTGGCATAGGTCCAGCAACATTTCCTGCTGCCCGCTTCCCTAATGCCCTCAGTACCCTGATCCTGCATTCCCTGGTGTTGGGTAGCACAGTAGCTCTTTGGTATTGGAGTCATGCAGCTGCGTCTTCAGCAAATGCATCCAGTCATACATGCCGATGCACTGCAGGGCATTGGACTGCACTCTGTCATATGACTGTATATGCACAAATTCCTTTCCATTGTCTTGCTGCGGGGCAGCTGTATGCGCTCGTGTGGGTGACCAACAGAGACGTGCTTCAAGCCACAGAGACCAACGTACAACGCGAACATGTCACAGGACACTGGCATTGACTATTGACGTACTCTTCCAGGCTTACTCACGCACTTGTATCATTTGTATCATGGCAGCATAGCACTCTGCCTAACATGTCAAGCAATCTACAAAACGCTCCAGTAGCAAGACTCTGTTTGGGTACAACAAACATGGTGGGGTGGAGCACATTTCACTCTGCCAAAGCTGAGTCTAAAAGTCAATCCAAGTTCTACAGCAAGACACGGGTATCAAGGCACCCTGAGCCCTGAGCAAAGCAGGTGAGATGAGCTCACAACTGTTAGAGACTTGAGAGTGAGATGGAACCAAATGGTACGCTTGGATCCTTCTTTCAGACTCGATTGGGTGAACAAAAGCCCTCGTCACAACATTGACACTGACTAGTAGCACAGGGACACAGAGAAGAAGACACTCAGCAAAGCACCTATGTAAATGTATAGCAGCTACATCATGCATTCCGTTTGGAGAAAAAAAATATACAGACCAGTCAATGTCACCCTCTCAGCCCAATGTTGCTCGCTTGGCCCTCCTTGAATTCCTTGAGCGAGCTACATTTGCTGAACGGTCGCATGTTTGAGTAAGCAAATGCGTCCAGATTTCCGCTGATGTCTAGACTCTAGACTCTAGACGAGAAAGCCATCTGGCCGAGGTGCTTGAATGGGAGGCGTGGTCCTGGTGCAAATTCGAGTTGAGGTGAGGTGTCCGCATAGTACGTCTCGCAGCTGGCAAGCATCTTTTGGACCTGTTTGCGTGCAACACATCCTTCAAGTGTCCAACAAGGTAGCTGTTCAGCGTGCTTTAACATCGTCAACAACAACAACAACAACAACAACAACAACCAAACAAAAAAGAAAACAACAAACAACAACGAAAAAACACAGCGCACCAGCTCCATTAAACCCCAATCGTGATGACCTGCTTCTTAAAGATCAAGCCTCTTGAAAGTGACAACTGCGTACTGACATGGAGGTGTGATGCACTATATCTGTATGAACTCAGCTTGACTTGGTGGTTTACAGGAAACCAGGCGAAGTGAATATGCTGCTGCCATACCTTGGGCAAATTTGTGTAAAGCGGCACGAAGGCGCCTGCCTGATCATATTTCTCCTTCATTCCCTCAAAGTCTCCCTCAAAGAACTCCTCGTAGGCATCCTCGACGCTCTCCAACAAGTCTTTCCTGCAGCTGCAAAGAGACTCACTTCAAAGTCAGGACAACTCAACGGAGTCATGACATGTCCATCTCTAATGCAGTAGGGTTTCAGCTGATCCACTGCCAGATCACGAGGCGCCTTGTCCAACAGTGCAGTCCTTGGAGTGGTAAAAACAACTTCGGAAGGAGTCTGCAATGACAAAGTAAGCAATCGCACGTTTCTGCGTTGAGGCAAACTCAACCCTACCGGAGCGTCACTGAAAGGGGGTCCAAGTCACTCGATAAACATTCGGATGAGAACAGCCACAGTAGTTTGTGCAATCACCTTGTAATTGCCTCAGTTAGGCAGTTAGGCAGTAATTTCGCAAAAAGGAGTGCCCATGAGTGCGCTTCTGGTTCCATAGTGACTCGAGTGGCTCACGCCGGACTCACGCCGGGTACTGACAGTAGGACACCCATGTTGTGACTAACCTTGGGTGTGGCTGTATCGCAGGTTGTTCAGGCTGTGGTCATATCATTGGCTGGTCATCCCAAAGTCAGCAATGTGAGTTGCGGACAACCGGCAAGCTGTGCTGAACACACCGACCAGGTCCTACAGAATCCAACCAGAAACAAGAATGCTACGAGTACTAGGCATACTAAGGCCTTACTACCTTCCCCAGGAACCATTCCTTGCTGCAGGGACCAGTCTAGTCTAGGAGCCCACTTCATGTCCTATCTTTCTGAGTTGCTTCGCATGTGATAGTTGAAGGATCCAGCCGCTCCTTCGCCGGCTTCACAGGAGACCTGAAGTCTGATGGCCCGGCTGAGCTCGGCAGATGCCTCTTTGCACTTGACCGAAACGACTCAAACGACCTATAGAAAAATGTCAAATGAAAAAGAATGAAAACGATGCACTAAGGCTTCAATGCGGGCAACCATCAGAGGATAGGCTCCAAAGCCGCACAAAGCACATCCAACAAAACCCCAGGTCTTCGAAGAGTAGTAGACCTGTACATGCAATGCAGGGCGTTTGATTGTGGGATAGGATTCAAGTCATAATAAAAGCTTCCAAACAGCTAGCCAAGAAGTGAACCTTGCAATGCTGCAGGGGAAGAGGGTTCCGTGAAGAGTAAAACGACCTGCAGCTAGTAGGGATGGACGGCTAGAACATTCTGGCCTTGAATTGAGTGTTTGCATTTCTTATCGAATTTTTGGATCACTCGAAAGAAAGAGAGTCAGCTGAGTGGCTGAGAAACGTACAGGTTCAATCGGTTCAATGTTGCTTTTTGAGATGATGTCTGTCTGATGTAAGAAGTGATGGTGCAAGCAAGGCCGAGAGCTCGATGCTCTCTCGTGTGAATGTTCTCTTGACAATACTGCTGCATGTTGCAGGGTAACAAAAGCAAGAAATTGGATCCAATGTTGAGCAAATGGCTGCGAGGCAGTGCCAAAAGATCTCAGATGGAAAACAGGAGGCCAGGTGGTAAAGAAGGATCTTGCCAGATGATGTTAATCGAGGCTGTCCTCCACAGGTTATTCGTGCAACAGTTGGGCACTTAAGGAGTATGCGCCTTGAGAAGATAGCTGGTGACAGTTGAGCACAAAGAGGAGGATATCCAGGATATGTAATAAAGAATGGCCTTCTGGATGCAAGTCGGCTGTATCTTTAAAGCGATTCAGCAGAATATGGAATATGGGATGGTCGATGTGTGATACAAAGTGGCCTCCCTGCAACTCTTGTGGTGCACATCTTAATACCTCTTTGCAAAATGGAGAAAAGGTGGCAACAGTGAGATGTCACCTATATTCAGACCTACACGATGCTGCCTAATTACCGTATGTTGCAATTCCACTGCATAGTCATTATTTGTTGCCGAAGGGCATAAGAGAAGGTCAGAAAGTACAGGAAGACCAAGATCATCTGTGCTGCTGTCCGCATCCATGATTCACAGCTGAACGAAAAAACCACAGCCAAGACCAGCAGCGGAATGACGTTGCCAAGCACCTCAAGTTTTTGGGCAACCCCAAGCATAAATTGTGTCAGATTGCAGTGATATCAACTTTCTCAAGGACTTGGACACTCAAGTAGCCCGAGAAATCCAGCAAGCCTAGGAATCTTCCGGCTCCAAATTCTTGGTTTGGGGGCGTGTGGGCATTGAGTATGCAATGTCCCGAACCGTCCAACTGCGATAAAACGTGGCTATACTTTGGCACATGGACTTAAAGTAGCAGTGTGCAGGCTCTGACTAGCAACCAAACGCCACTTTGCAGCATCTTTGCCAGGTTCACCAAATGTGCGGAAAACCCGCGCACAATGGAGCTGATTGCAGGCCGAGGAGTTTCTCAAGAGCAATCATTGTGACTTGAGTGCGTGAGTTCATTCTGCTTCTGAAGTCCGAAAACTCCTGTGATGTGATGTCGACCTCTTCAGTATTTAGCCAGGTTGCCAAGCCCACCAAACGGTCGATGTTTCCTGCAGGCTTAGATACCGACATGTTCATCGCGTGCATCCAAGCTTGTCTAAAACAGGGTCATACAGGGTCTGCGCCTTTGGTACAACTGCGCGCTTTGGGTTCTTTCATATGCTCGAAAGCAACTACGAGTAACTAGCGTTCTCTTCCTGTTTGATTAATGCTCTTGGTCAACCGTACTCTAAAGTACTTTCATAGGCATCGCGTGATCGTCCAACACAGCTGCGAAATCATTGAAGGTTGAACCGCGGAATCACCCTACAAGGTGCCTTTAAAGGTGGAGCCATAGGAGGCCGTGATGATCAACGCCAAAGTGCCAGGCATCCTGAAATCTGGGCTCGGATCAGCGCAGCTAAGCATGGGGCAGTGGACAAGGGGGGAACAAGTGGAACCAGCAAAAGAACTAAAGTAGTGAGTAGAATGGATTTGCTGAAAAGCTTGGACCGGAGTCGGAGTGAAACTGTTCCGCTCTGTTCGCAAGATAGGCGATTTGCCACTCAATGCTCTGAACGCCCCATTTAAGATCCGAACAAAAAGGGGTGTGATCACAACCAATTATTGGGCTTTGGTACTTTCTTCGGACTTGCTATTACTAGTTGCGCGAGCTACCCAAGTAGCAAATGCGGCTTCCAAAATCTCCGAGCGTCAGTGGTGCATGTGACACGAAGATATGGTTTTCATTGTCCGCATCTGCAAAGTAGGCCTTGGAAGGACTGACTGGATTCTTGGTTGTCAGGGTTATGTTACAGGATCCAATCAATCGCAAGAGAAATGATAAATGCAAAAACAAAACCATCCGAAGACGGTTCTTCAAACAAAAGTGATTTGCTAGTATATAATATGCAAACCAATGGGATTACACATGGGATAGTAGTATCTGGATACAGTAATTCCTTTTAATGCAGGTTCTAGGACTATGCATGCATTCAGACTCTAACCTCTTCGATCCAAACGGATACGCACGGTGAGTGCCCCGTTCATGAGAATCGATCTCTGCCTTTCACCCCCTTCCTTCGAGGCACGATCAAGAAGGTCACCAGGATTGGCAGGAAGTTTACCTGAAACGATGCCTTTTTTCGCCAACGTTGGTGCATGCTTCTTTCGAGAAGTGTCTTTCTTGCTTTTCTTTCGAGAGATCCAAATGCTCCTTTTGCTTTCAATCAGGATGTCACAGGTCATGGTGCATATCTGTGCACAGATCCTGAGGGAATGACACGTGATTCCATTCTTATTACGAAAGGTATCGAAAGGTATCTGGGGGGCCTGGTTGAATACTTGTGCTGCACAGCTCGAATCAAGCCTGGTCCATGTTCCAAAGGGTACAGACATTGTAAAGGAGTATGCAACCGGTAAAAATTGTAATTATCTAAGAAAACCAATTTAACGAAATGACTTGTGGTGGCTTTGGCGCTTTCGCGCTTTAGCTAGAGAGTAGAGTCACAATGGAGAACTTGAGGTTGTCCGCTTGCAGGAGCCTCAGCCGCAGCTTCGTTTGAGTAGAAGGTCTGTAGTTGTTAGTGCGTATTGGGACGCAGAAACTCCCAGACTTCATCAAGGAAGCCCCAGGACGGGGGGTTCTTGGTTGAAGAGCCCTTCGCATGATTGATGGGGTTCCTAGTCCTAGATTTTGATGGGGAAACTTAACTTTTCTGCTCTACAGTTACAGAAAATTTCTTGATACTGTGCGTGTGAGTATCCCTACAGTCGACAACAGGTCTTCATTGTGCCAACTTGAGTAACAAAGGCTTTGTCGTAAACTACTCAAGATGCTCTCATGCGAAAAACGAAAAAAAAAATGTTAAGATTCAGATGCTCTCCAAGAAACAGGTCGCACGAGAACATGTCAGCAATCCTTAGCTTGGCTTGTCACTATGGTCTTCATGATACGGTATGCAAGTACCTGGTGAACATCTACTGTTGCATCTCATGTGTTTGATGCTGATTCGCACTGTAATGTCATCGTCAAATGACCACCAACATAGCAAGCAAGGATCAGGTCAGCTTGCTTTGAGGCAAACTTGCAACTGGTCTGCAAAACTCGTCTCAAGGAAAGGGGTCAGGTGAATGCACCGGCCGTTGCCCAAGAATGCGACCGAGGCTCATCCCACAAATGCCACCCCAAAAATTCTTGCACTTGCTTGTTTCTTTTTTTTGCAGCCAGATCAGGGAGATCTCGGTGAGAGCAGTGAGGGGCCTAGTATGGGGTAGGCCGGGAAGGCCTGATAGGATCAGATATGTCGCCTAGCACTGTTGCACGTGATCTTCCAAAGAGTCGTGTGCCAGTCGTGACGTCGATTCTCCATACTACGTGTGGCTTCGGCTAGCAGCATGGGCCGGTGTGTTCTTTCAGGCAAAAACTGAGTTCTAAACCATTGGCAAGCTCCACCACGGTTCGCACGTAGGCTGCGAAACCATAGACGAAGCAATTCTCATTCGACAAATCCTACATGGCTTGATGCAGAAAAAACAAAACGATATGAAAAGCTTGCTTGCTAGTACTGAACTACACGGAAAAGACCTGCATGACCCTGCATGGCTTTGGTGGCCGCATGTTTCGTTTTTGCCGCTCCAAGCTGTGCTGCCGCACACCCCGTCCTCAGATACATATGGCTGGTTCTTCATGGTCTCCCTGACGGGTTCAGCAATTATCTCGCACAACAAACACAGGCAATGCTTCCTTGCTTCAGCGTCAACCAGTGCTTCCTTATGGTGCGTGTCGGGTGGCCGTTACTGAGGCTTTCAAACAGTCAGTGGCATTTTGCAGAAAACAGCTATTTGAGTTACCTGTCCAGCTCTTTCAAATCGCTGTTCCCCTTTCAACTTTCATTGTGCCGGAATGATAACAAGCAATCTGACTCAAGCAACAATGAACAAAGTGGACCTACAACTACTTCACTACTATGGTTTTTGGATGTTTGTGGAGAATGGACATACGAATCTTGCAGTCTCAGTTCTACCTTACCAAACCTAAGTGGTTAACCTTCACTGAGCGTGAGTCATCTTGTTTCTCCAGCTGGTTTGTAAGAGAGTCTATGGCAGTTCCTCCTTTCCCACCGTCTCCATCGTTTCTACCCCCGCCCGCCGCTTGATCATTCCGGCCTGTAAGACCGTGCCAAATCTTTCTCTTTGCCTTTGACCACGCTCAACTTCTCGTTCAACTCCTCCTTTTCCTGTCCAAAGGCTCTCCCTCCACCTAGTAGCTGCTTGTTCCTAGTAGAAACGGCCTCCAACCTAATAGCGATGGCCTAGCAGTCTTTTGTTACTAGTAGTTTCTCGTTGCCAAAGGCTCTCTTGCACGTCCAGTCCAGAAATGCAATACAAGCCTCTCTAGAGAGGTGGCCATCCACACAGCATCGGCAGCAGAGCATAAAGAGGTCGGTGGTTGCCTCATTCAGTTCTTTCATGTCCTGGAACAAACCAAAAGCCCAAAATGCGAGTTGGATCGACTACATTGCCAGGGTCACTGTATTATATAAGTGTCTTTATGCGAAACAGCATGGTTTGTTTACTCAAAAGGTCCTTTCCGACGCCGCTGCAAAACTCCTTGTGATTTCCATCGAACTTCTCACGGACCTGAGAAGGTCACTGTGAGGTCCGCACAGCTCACCGAGCTGATCAAGTGCCTTCTTCTAACCCGCCTGACTCCCTCGGGTTGGGCATGGACCTCACTACCCCAGAACAGGTCTTTGGTTTGGAAGAAACCAAAGAGTTCTAAATTCAAGAGTTAGAACAAAACATTTTGGTAAAACAACTTAGAACATGCACTTCTACAAAAGAACTCAGAACATGGGTCTAAAACCATTGAATCAGCTGCAGGACATACAACATAGAACATACACCATGACCGTACCAACCTGTATATACACTGGGGTGCCAAAAGTTGCGCTTCTTGACTTCTAAAACATCACAA